>JAPMOQ010022274.1:487435-523951 GCA_026543055.1 Argiope trifasciata
TAGTATGGAGAAAGTATTAGTAATCGTCAAAAATTTGAATTCGAAACTTTGACATATCTCCACATTTTACCCTGAGATTGAAAAACACCGTCTGTCTATGACTAAGGTAGGACATGATGACTACAGGTCTAAAGGCTGAGGTCGATGGACCTCTGGAGTAATTCTTTCACGAGTTTGCTTTGTCGGCTGATTCTGTCGGGCTCGTGGTCGAAGCTAGGGAATCACTCTGAGAGCGTTATGGTATTTTTCTCGCGGGCCCTCCGGTTTTACTGAGCCTAAAGGTGGGTTCTGACGAGGCTTATTATTGTCCGCAATAGAAGATCCCGTCTACTTTCGGAAAATCACGTGACCACAACGGGACAATGGCAAATGATTGTCCCGTCGGGACAAACGTTGTCCACGTTGTCTCAAGTGTTCACACGGGGACAATGCCGGGACAACAGCAGAGAGACAATGTTTGCGGACAATAAAAAGCCTCGTGTGAACCCACCTTAAGACTCTAAAGTTGGCCGGTCGGGGGTGTCCCGCTATCTCTGTCTATGACTAAGGTAAAAAAAAAGCCTTGAGCTAGACTGTTAGTATACGGTCTTAAAACCAAAATTGCAGATTTCTGTCGAATTTTGAGTAAAATCTATTTAAAGGAGCAGGATGACACGATAGATTGAGTAAAAATGCTAAATTCAAGCCAAAAGTTAATATTTCAAAGTTATCTTAATCTAGTACCATGAAATGCGTTCTCCGGTATAAAAAATCTGTTAGAGAGCATAAGAGAAAATTTTGGGCAGACTTCTGCCACTGCTTGTAATTGTCATTACTATTGATTTTTGATTCAAATTAAATGAACGCAGATGAGATATAAAGGAGCTGTCTTTATTATTTAATTAAAAACACATTGAGTGCCGAAATTTGAATTGTAAAATGAGAAGATATTTGATTTAGTGAGTAGCCCCAATCCATATTATAAATATGTCAAATTGGTCTTTGAAAGTCAAGTCAGTTGAAGTCACTGAATTCAAAGAATTAGAGATATCTAAGAGTACAAATACCTTGCTCAGATTACAAAAAAATTATTACATACGTTTACAAAGGAGGAGGAAAATAAATAGTTAATTTTAAAAAAACCGATAGGAATTTTTTCCTTGAATTATTGTAGCATTATTTTAGATTTAACTTCTTTGTCTTTTATTTTATTTTTAAAATTTACTTTTAATTTTATTACTGCGGTGAAGCGCATGTAAAAGAAATTTAGTCATTGTTATCAAATACTACTGTGTAATAAATGAAACATTGAAGCGATAAAAAGTATTGTAAAATAAAATAATTAAAACAAATCCTTAAAATATGGTAAAATTGAATATACATATATGTAAAATAAATTTTTACAATATCTACATAATTATGTATATTTTATGTGTGTATTATAGTTATATATTACGATTATTTTTTTTTAAAATTGTTAGTGAGGGTAAGCAATCAATTTATTAATTTTTATTCAAAATATAATTAAAGCATTTAATTATTTTTTATTACTGTCTAATATTAGAAGTAATTGCATGCCAATACTATAAATATTTCGATAATCTCTGCTAAGTTTTGTGAATGAACGATTTCATAATTCTTTAACGTATAAGTCAAAAATATCTAACGTATAAACATTATTAAAAGAAAGCTGGATAGTTATTAATAGATTATTTTATAAATTTCCAGGAAGTATCATATCGTATTGTGGTCTCTGATGACATTTCGACCTTGAGACTCCTTTTTCGATTTATGACTGATCTTGATATTTCTCTCTAATGTGTATGCGGAGAGGGGGGGGACTAACCAACAGCTTGTTCCTTTTTTCTTTTATTGTACCATAAGTAAATAATTGCCCAAATTGCAATTGACTAATTTATTAATTACATCTGGTAAATTTTCGTGAATTGCTTTTTGTTACAAATTAAAAAAAAAAAAAAAATCGGGATTACGTAGTGTCTAGGTTTTCGTGACTTTAAATAGGGCACGAAAATATTAAACTTTAAGGTCGTGCCCCACAATTTAAGAAATCCTTCTATGTTGTAGCGGTAAGTTTCAAAGGTTAAAAATGGTGCATTAGCATAACGATGAAGTCATTAACTTTTAATATTTTTCAAAGTAATGATTAAAGCAGATTTTCTTTTCTGCTTTTCGTTGTTTTTATTCACTAAAATCTTTAGAATTATTGCTGGTGCTATTTTATTGAAATAATACATAGAATCCCTAATTAAATTTTTGGAATTATTTCAGCTAATATTATTTTATTGAAATAATTTAGTGGATTCCTAATACGTATTTTAGAGACTAATGCATACACTTGAAATAAATTTCATTGGTAAAATGAAAATTATTATTAAGCCTGCTTCATTAAAATTTAAAAAAATCTTAATTTTTAATCCTGATCACAGTTTAAGTTATATAGTTGGGGAATTTTTAATAACTTATTTAAAGGGAAAATTAGCACAAGGAGATTTTTACTCATTATATTTTTGGATCAAGTTGTTTTGAATATTTTAGAATGCGGCCTATTTTTATGGGACGGAAGAACATTATTTTCGATTACGGTTACAAGAATTAGTGATATAAAAATGTTTTGTAATTTGAGAAGGCAAGTGTTCGATTTGATTGAAGTTCTAGTAATTTTATCATGACATGATTTTCTACTCATAAATTGCAACAGGAAGATGAGGAGAGGTGGTTAGAGGGATTAAATCTGATTGAATTTGGTAGTCGAGATAATAATAATAATATAAAAAAAATCTGTAATAATAAAATTATGACCATTAAAGGGTTTTTAATTTATTTATTTGAAAGAAAAGCTTTCAGGTACTTTTCATCATTGAATTTGCTGTACTTTACAGGAAGAAAATATTTTTGCCCTCATTGCATGGTGTGTATACTTGGAAATAAGCTTTACGGTAATGCGCTTATACAGCGCGTCTCAAAAGTTGCGTACAAAAGTGCAAGTTTTGAAATCGGTCTAAAAATGGCATTATCTTTTGCATCGAAATTTCATATCTGTATTAAATTTCTGATTAAAAAAAGGAAGGGGGGGGGGAGAAGAGCAAACAACAAATGAATATCACATGGTTATTTTTTGTTAAACAATTAAATGACACTAAAAACGAACCATATTTACAAACTTATTTTTAACGCATTTTCATTTATGGTGAAATATTTTTTAGTTTTTACATTTATTTGCTCACCAATTGCCATTCTGCCCAATTTTGTTTAGAAGAGCGAAGGAAAAAATTACTCTACCGTAAAATAACTCTTTAACGAGAATCACTTTCACACAACTTGCTGTATACTGTATTTGATATTTGATTATTATATACGGCACTGTCAGCATGTAATTCAGTCGTTTGGCGTAAGTATCGTATTGTAAATCATCAGTCATGAATAAATAATAGCGTTGCTTTCTTATAATTGTTTTGAATGTTTGCAGTTGATGTTTATTATATACTAGCCGTCTTTGGCGAACCGAATCTTAATGCTCGTTAAAATTTTATAATTAAACATTTTATGCAACTCCAATTTTAATAGCGTCTTCATCGAAATAGTTTAAAATTTCGAATTTTGATAGTCATTTAATTCATTCACAATATTATAAAGACCTTCAGTCATAATGTAATATGCATCGCTCTAATTTTCTGTTAACTCCCGTAGAATTTATGCTTTAAATTAAAGTGTAAATGATTAAAATGCAATTAATATAATATTTTTTACTGAAGTAAAGCATTTTTTAAATATAATTACTGAAAACAGAACTCACTGAGCATTTAAATCTTTTGGACACTAAAGAATATCTTTCTTAATTTATATAATATCTGAAGAATTTTTAAAATTTTTCTCATATTCATCAAGATTAATTAACAATGTTAAATTTTAAATGCACTAAGTAAATAAACAGAATCGTTTAAAGTAATCGGTCGAAATTAGGTTAAAATAACTATTTAAAAAAACGATGGACTTAAAACTATTAGCATGTACAAAAAATATATAACGAACATAAATACAATTACAAAAACACACTACTAACCTAAAAATAATTTAAATCAAGTTTGTATCTGTTGAAAATAGCTGTCAATAATCAGAACATCCTGCGCATGCGTAAATTTTTTACGCCAGTTATCGTAACGCAAATGCGTAAATTTTCTACGCCAGTTGGGTAACGTTACGCAGATAAAAATTATTAATTTCCTTTATTCTGTTTCATTTTAATTCAAAAGTACTTCAGAAGGAATCTGAAAGATCGATTAATTAGCAATCTTCAATTTTAAATGCATCAAACATTATGAAAATAAACATAATCGTTGGATATCATGTTAAGCCTAACTTCATTAGCGTGGGAAATAAAACTGAAGCTTTACTCATTTGACGGAAGATAATTGAAGAATTTCTTGGTTGGAAAGTCGGTTTTTAATAAATAATTAAAATTCTAATTAAAAATTCAAAGTAAGGGATCTTAGGTGCACATTCCCGGCTTCCAAGTTATACGTGTACCAAATTTGGTAGTTGTAGGTCAAACGATCCTGCCTGTATAACACCTACAGTCATTTATTAATATCCTCATATTTTATAATCCGTAGAATTGGATTTTTTAAAAATTACGAATTCATTTATTTGACCCTTTCTACTCTAGTATACGAAGTATAGAAATGTTTTAACTGGCGATTTTGATTATCTCCACATTTATCACCTCTCTAAATCCGAAAAATGTTTCTAACATATGTCTGTGTACGAACTCCATATATAAAAATACTTTGAAGTAGTCGATTGAAATTTCGTATATGGATTTGTGACTAAATCTGTAGATTTTTAGCAATCTTTGAATGAAATCCATTCACAAGAAGCTGGTCTGTCTGACTGTTCGAGCACAAATGGATTCATTAACTGCAAAACACAAAAAGCTAGGTAGATAAAATTTGGTACACAGGCTTAGTATTTAAAATATAAATACTTCAAATCCTGTACGGAATCTTTCAAAGGTTGACTGTTTATCCGTGTTTTCGCAAATATGTAAACTCAATAACTCATTAACGCTATGGCTTAAATCAATGAAATTCGTTACGTCGTCTTGTGACAAGAATAAAATTGTAGTTTATTCATATCAAGTTTTGTTGCGGCAAGGAAACGGCTGGCAATATGTCGTGCAAATACAAACTCACTTGAGAAAAAATGTTAGATTCCAGTCGAGGATTTATATTTCTTAATACCAATCTCTAAAAGTTCACAATTTTATGCAGATGCAGGAGAATAAGACCTTTATTAGAGAATATATTAGAAAATTTTGGATGCGAGATTTTTTTTTTTTTTTTTAAAGGACCAACCGGCGCATTATTTTTGTCAACAATCTTTTGAGGACTGTTTTGTCAGAAAAATCCGCACTGCGGTTTATGCATTTGAAAAAAAAAAAAAGTATTTAATATGGGGAAGTATTAATATTTATGCTTTTATAAATAACTATAACTATAAGACACACTTGTGCCATATTGTGTTGCATATTTTAGCGCTGATCGATTTTTCCGTGTTTTATCATCTTCTCCCAAAGTGTTTGTCTAGGAATATATCTACATATAAATGACGAGTACAGTCTGTTGTAAGCAAATATATAATCCACCATAGATAACGACGCACTTATAATCGATTCGGGAAGTGTTTCGAAATAAATCGTTAATATTAAATCTTTAATTTGGCATATTTAGGACACTTTCAAGACTCCACATATTATTAAATATATTTTCGGTTGAAATGTTGTTTATAGGAGGAATATTAATCACTAGTATTTATTTAATTTAAAAGCTTGCTGACTGCGGAAATAAAGACTTCAGAATTTGTGCCCCCTACCAAATTTTGGCAATAACTTCAATTATAAATCTTGTTAATTAATAACTTGGTATTTCTTGGCTAGCATATCCGTAAATTGTAATATGCTTGATGTAAAATATTATTCATAATTAACCAACAGATCTAGAACTTCTAAAATTGACACGCATTTAATTCTTGGATATTAAGTGCTCTTCAAGAAAGTTTTCCAAATTAACTTAGTTTTAATTAAATGTTAAATCAAAATCCTCTGTTCTGGAACCTATATATTCAAATATAAACAAAATATACATTTAGTGTGGTCACTGCATTGCTTAATGTTATCAGGTTTACAGTAGCAAATTGACCAATGCTTCTTTTTCAGACAATGTTAACGAGATTGACGTTCATTAAATTTCTTGTTCCGTTTGTAAGAAAGCATCTGGGAGTCATTCCCCTCTCCCTCTTTGAATTAAATTCACATGCATTTGTCTGTACTAGATCAATCTGGATTAGTTTTAATTAGACAGTTATATTGTCTGCTCTGCCTTGAAATCTTTTGAACTGACATAAACCATTGTTGCCTGCGATTGAAATATCAAAGCTAACTGATTTGTAATAGAAAATTTAAATTCTGTACGAGTATGGCAATTTATTTAAAGTGAGATCTACACAGCGCTGCGACGCAACTGAAATTTTTACAGCAGGCTTTTCGTAAAATTTTGAATTGAGATTTGAGAGGAAAATTTAGCAACGAAAGTTGATCCCGACGAAAACGAATGTGTTGAAGAAAGTTTTCCTACAAACACCAAATTGAGTCCAAGCGTTAGTTAATTTGAAACTTGATGTGCAGCACCTTTTTTTTTTTTAAAAAAAAAAGAAGATTACGAATAATATATAATTGAAGAATTAGGGAATGATAATCAGTAAATTGCAGTTAAGGAATTAAAAAAAAAATATGAAATAAATTACCGATGGTCCTGAGATAAGTGTTTTTAATTTTCTCTCTGGATGCCATAGATATATTCAAATTTAATCTTATACGGCTATTATCTTTCCTGATCTTATCCTGTTATCAATTATCACTGATCTTGTTATCAATTGGTTAGTTATATTAATTTTTAAATACGGAAATGATTACATTAAGTGGCAGCTTCAATACATTTTATTTTGTTTGAGCATTTTATTTATATGTTATCACTATTATGCAATTAAGAGTAAATTTTTCAAAATTATATATTGAGGCTTCCACCATATATTAATATATTTAGATGAATGGAATTTAAAACATTATCATGCAACGATGTTTCGTAGAAGTCCGAATTTCCTTTAATTAATTTTTACTGGTTCATGTGGAACAGGATTTTTTTTTTCCCTTATGGAATTAGTTTTTTTTCTAGAATATTATATGTTAAACTTAGGATGCTTGACTCAAGTTTTTTTTTAATAGATGAATATAATTTAAGAAAATCATTTAAAAAATGGCTAGTTTTTTTTCTCATGAAATTTTAAAATAATTAAAATGTGTCAGTTGGTTGCATTATGAATTAAAAAAAACATCCTAATGACACAAATTGCTGTATAACAATTCTGCAATAAAAGTATAAGTCCTTTTTTACCAATATATTTTCTACAATGTAAAAGAATTACTTGATAGCATTTTGAATGGTAGAATTATTCGTACAACAGCCATATAGGTATTTTTCTAAGTTTCCAGTATAAATCTAATTTTAGTGCCACTCTTGCTGCTACAAAGCCATCTTTTCTGCAGATATTTGTAAAAACTCATTTAGAAAAAAGATTTCAAACTACTTACTGTTGCCTTTTGAAAGATTATTTCTATAATTATGTGAAGCTGATAAGTGGAAATGCAAATTTGTTGCTAAATGCTACACGATGTATTGCAGAGTTAAGAAGAACAGCAGCTTTCATAGTAATAACAAATCCAAAACGAAAACACTTGGGAATTATGGTGTAATTTTTGAAATGAAAATGAAAGGCTTACGCCATGTCACCAGATAGCTTGTTATTTTAGGTTTGGTAGGGCAAAGAAAATAGATGGCAACAACTAGCGAGTACTCATAAATATGCTGTACAATGTACAACTAGTCGTATTTTGATACCTGGCTCGCCCATTAAACTTACATTTTCTGTGCCATGGCTCTTTTATGCTGGTATACAAAAATTACGTTTCATTTGTGCTTACTTTTGCTTAATTGCTGTTTATATTTGGTTTTATATTCATTGATGGAGTATCTGCTAAAAAGAAGTTACAGAAAATGATTTTTAAAAATGTTTGAGATGTTTCTGTTTTTTAATATGACTGGGTATTTATCTTTCACATTGAACGTTTTGTTCCAATCCATATGTTTTGTAAACAATTTGTCGCAAATGCCATATTCGTTAATAAGACTAAATTTAGGCAGTTATACATATTATTTTACTCAACATCAGTGGTTTACATTGTTTTAAGGATAAATAATAATGAAAAATCAATTAGGTTTACATTTAAAATAATTAATCGTGAGCAGTACTTGACCTGAAGAAAATGTCTGTTATCCGGAATTTGAGTTCTCTCTCTATATATTTTGTACTCTTAAAGTGTAATTAACCAAGTGTATATAACATTTTTGCTTTTCCCTTTCAAAATTCTTTTTTAACTGAGCATCTTATTTCTTGATTAAAATTTAAAAATTCTTAAATAATTAGTATGCAACATTTTTTGAATTCACCCAAATATTTCTTCACAATGTTTGTATTGTGATAATGCTAAGTCTAGAAAGTACCCCAGGTACATTCTGTCGACATAACATGGTGTTTTCGTTTCATTTTGTGACATTTCGAGTTTAGAAAATATTACTGTAAAAATTGCATTTCCCCCTCCCTCACCTGTGCCTATTTATCTTGGGATGCTTAAAATAGTCATCTGAGATAACTCCTATATTTTCTTCTCGGCGGAGAAGAGATGCTGCGTTGCTATGGCAATAAAAATCTTCTGATATCATTCGGTCATGCCTTGGTGACGTGGATAAAAACCCCAAGAGTATAATCATCGGAGGATGAATGCTCCATAGGTTAAAACGCTGTCGCTGGGCGGAAAAAGAGGAGGAGTATTTATAGCAGTCATCACTTGGTTGATATCTCAATGGGTAACATTAGAGATTTGCACGGCTTTATTATTTTTGGCAGAATTGTAGGAAGGTGATCGCATTGTTGAAGTCTCTGGCGTAATACTTTTTTCCGACGTGATTGTGAAATATATTCACGAAGTGCTCGATTTTTCCATATATATTAATTTTTCTTTCATTCTTATAAGTGGGAAAAATTCTGATAGGTCGAAAGATTCGATCCTGGATAGGGGAAATGTGATTTTGATGATGACGATCAATATTCTTTAGACATCCAGGACTGGATTTTGCTGGAGTCTGCCAGTCTGTGAATGATAACTAAATATCGAGCTCACGACTTCACTCCAAAGTTATAGATTCTTATCAAGTTTTGTTCGAAATCCATCTTGGGAGGGGGGGGGGATATCGTGAGGTTGTGAAGGAGGAAATTCGAAAACGTTGTGGTTATTGATTTAAAAGATATATTATGAATAATCAACAACACTTATTTGGTGTTGTATAAAAATTTTAGTCCGATGCAGGTTTGCAGTATTAAATAAATTCTTAGTTGATTCTTTTATATTCATTTTAGCCATTGATTTGCGAAAAATGTACACTTGTTAATGACATGTATTTTGATTAAAAGTGCTCAGATTTTTTAAACTTGAAACGAGGATGATATTCAACATCTGAGGGACATCAACGTCATCCTTACATTGATGTTGAGAAGGAACTTCAAAAGTGGAATGCCTGCTTAGATGTCGATTTTATCATCTGACCACGTTCAAAATAGTATGATTTATTCTGAAATAGCTTTCGAGTAGTTTCAAAACTTAATTTTAATCCATGATGTAAAGAAAAAGGCATCAGATTGGCATACATTATACTAGGTATTATAGTAATTATGCTGCATTTCAAGATCAATTGTGTTTTCTTTAAATTTCAAAATCAGTCAAAGTCACAGCAAATATTTCACAAAGCTTGGAGAGGTATGAAATCAATACGACGGACCTCTTAAAGAATTATTTATTTTGTTGTCCGCTTAAATGGGACCTTTACAATTTATCCGCTATGGGACATAGTTATTATAGAATTTGCTCCGCTTAATCGGGAGATTACTCCGCTTAATGGGAGATTACTCCGCTTAATGGGAGATTGATGTTTACAGTATCAAAGCTTGTAGCTTACTCAATAGTTTTACATTTTCCAGTAGGTGGCGCTGTTCATGTGGGCGGGGCACATGACGTTGATCTTAACAAAGCTTAACAAACATTTTTGTCCGTTTTTTTACCAATATTTTCTAAAATATTTATAGTACGAAAATTATTTATATCTTGAAAAACAATAAGGTTTTCTTTTTAATACTAGTTTAACTGTCCTACAGTTTTTCTTCCATTGAATTAAATTTCAAACTTCATTTAAAAAACGATTTGCATTGTTTTTAAAGTTCTAATTATATTTAATTAATAATTATATTTAAACCAATTTAATTCCTTCATAAAAAAGTTGACCCGCATTTTTGTCAGTGACAGAGTTATGATAAAAAAATAGTTTTCACTGCACATTTATAATAATAATGAAAGACAGCTTTTATCTTTTTTTTTATCTCCACATTATTTTGTAGCAAATACAGCAGTCAATTACATTTCTTTATTTATGCGATATTTTACATTCTTTTATATTTTTTTAGATTAATGTGTAAGATATCCGAAATACGAAATAGATGATGCGTAAAATATTTTTTGTGATGTCAAGTAACTGAAATGGTTTCAAAAGGTCACATTTAGAAGAAAGAAAAAAGAAAAGTATATATTGACATAATTTTTTTTTAATTAAAAAAAAGGGGAGGGGGAAACAGTTGTGGAAATTTTAGCAAAATTTTCAGTATTAGAAAAGTAAAGTAAATTTAAAAATGGACATAATTTTTTATGTCTCACATATTTCCCAACTACTTTAAATGCAGTAGACCGCTAGATAAAAACTCTCAATAAGTAAATATTTTATGAGCCTTTAAAACTGTCTTTAAAGATTTTTAGTTGCTATAATTTCCTTTTTTGAACTGAAAGAATATGTGAAGTATGACTAAAAAAAGCTATCTTAAATTCCTTAGTAACTGCACCCTCGAGGATGTTTCATACATGTATATCAAATTTCACAACAATTTAATTATTCTTGGATATCATGTTTTTCGTGAATCAATCATAGTGAAATATTTTTTCTTGAGAAAAGACATTTAAAAGAATTTACTTGGGGAGATTAGTTCTTCCAAATACATGATAAAAAAATTCAGTCTTATTAAAAAAAAAATGTCTGAATTAAGCATATGTGACTTATGAAATATTATTTTAGAATAAAAATAAAACATTCACTTTCCGATGAAAAGATAATTATTTCCGGTTTCATATTTCTCTGTAGTATATTCTTGGAAGTTGTATTTGGCGTTTTATCTTGCTCATATTAAAAATACAGAATGTTTTAGAATCTATAAAGTTTTGGTCATTTTTTTACCCTTCGAATTTTTCAAGAAAATATCATTTTACAAACCAATAAGATACATTTTACCTAGCTCCATTCTTTCTGAAAGGAGATAGGAAAAAATACAACGGGTCGTTTTTCTAATTAGGCGCACTAATACCAAAAAGAAGATAATGGTACAATTGATTATAGTATTTAAAAAAATACAAGGATTTTTGTTATTGTTGAATCAGTTAGGAGGAAGGAAAAATGGAGTCAGCCCGTTTTGCAGTCTCAGTAGGACTTAGTTTTTAGACGAGGAGTCAGACACGACCCAGTGGAGAGACTATTTGATTAAGTCCAAAGAATTTATTTATAAAATTTTAATATATTTTGACTTCGAGCTGCATCGGATATATCAGACAGTTAAATTATATACAGGCAACCATTTATCGATATAAATGTAGGAGATAAATCTTGCAAAAAATACAAATGTGAGGCCTTTCTAGCTAAAGATCTGACCAATTAACATCAAAATTAATGACATCACAAATTTGTATCTAGTTAGAATAAATATTTTATTTTTATTATTTCGTTTTAGAAATTACGATTCCGAATTACCACCATTCATTAAAATAAGGATCTACAATTTCTTCCTGGTAAAGGTTATAGTTTAAAATTCTTAATTTTTGTTGTAATTTTATTTGATCGTAATTATTTTTTTATATTAGATTATTTCTTTTTAGTTTAAAAAAAAGTAACAATAAAAGCATTTTATTAAAATTCGAAATTTGAATCGAGTCCAATTATTCTTGAACTCCCGATCATTTAAATACTAAGTGAACGATTTCAATTACAAAATATTAAATAATAATAATAATAAAGTTGGAGAAGGCTTGAAATAAATAATTAAAAAAAAAAAAAAAAACGGGAATAATAGAATGTTGTTTATGTATTCAGAAATGGAACGAAATCCCAAAAATTTTATAAATCAAAATTGTAATTGGATATTGAATAAGATAGGGATTTTCAATTCATCCAAAAGGAACAGTAAAAATAATAATAAAAAGGAGCAAAAAGTTCCCTTTTTTTCAATTTATTTATCGTAGAAATACTTTTATAATTAGAGGTGTCGGACAATAATTGTTTTAATTTAATATCAGGTCATTAAACTATTTTTATGCTCATGTTACTATTAAGAATAACAAGAACGAAATCAAGTATCAACGGTTTTCTTTCTTTCTTTTTTTTTCTTTTTTTTCTGAGTAATTTAATTTTAGCAAGAATGTTGAGAATCAATTATTCTGCTGGTCGTAAAAATGATCTAATTACATCCTCTAAATATTTTTTCTAATTTACTTTTAGATCGTCATTTGCTTTTTTAAGAGGAGATATTCAGAAATTCTTTGTTATCTTTAATTAGTTGGAAGTATTTAATGATCTGATTTTCGTTAAGTAACCGGTGTTTTATTTCGATTTTACATTCAGAAATAAGGATTGAAGAAAATCATTTCTGTAAAGAATATAATTGCAAATAAAATCTTTTAATATATAGGATGAATATTGAGTCTTCACTTGATTACAAATTGTTAGAGGGAAAATGATCTTTAAGGTTGGAATATCGTTATTTTAATCATTGCTTACATTACGTAATCTGGCTCTGAAGAGTTAAAAGGTGACGTCGAAATCGGATGAGTCTATTTTGAAAAAGTTAGGTGGCGGTCGTGAATCAAAGTATTAGGTTGTTCGGAAAGTAATTTCGTTTTTTCCCGACAGAGGATTTAATTGTATTTTTCGCACCCAATTTCATACTTAAACCGCAAAATCATTTTATGTTTTAAGAGCTGATATAGCAAGGCTTGAGTGTGAAAAAGTGCAGCTGATTCTTCGCAGTAGTTTTTGGATGGTGCCCTTTTAAATATGGAGAGCAATAAACAGCATTTTCGTCATTTTTTTCTTTTTTTCTATATAAAAGGTAAAAATGCTGTCAAGCCAGAAATAAATTAGCCAATATGTGTGGAGAAGATGTGTTAACAGTACATCAGTACCAGAACTGATTTGCAAAATTTTTCCTTCAAATGAGGAGGCCAAAAACCACCTCGATCAGTTTTTTTTTACAGCAAAGACCAAAACTTTTATGAGCGTGTAATCATGTTACTACCAAAAGGTATTAGACCAGAATGGCAATTTTATAATTTAATAAATAATTTATTCATTAAACGAAAATTTCTTTTCATTTTGACAAAAAAAAAACGAAATGACTTTCCGAACAACCCAATATATTAGATCTGACTGCATTTCACTTGTTCATAATTTTCAATTGAAGATATATAAAAAATGAGTAGCAGAGAATAAAATTGCTGTAAATTTAATACAGATGTGTTTATATCAGTTTTATTATTTCTCAGCTAGCCCAGTTTGTTTCAAACTTTTCTCTTTCTCAGCAAATAGATTCGTCAAAGCGAGTCTATTTAATTAGTCTATAAACTTAAGCAGTGAATCAAAATTAAAATATTCTGATATAGCTTTGATGAAAAAGCACAATACGTGGTAACATGATACCAAATGGAGGTAAAAGTTATTGTTAATGACACCGAAACTTTGGAGGGGAAAATAATAAATGTTGTTGTCTTGTTCATGTGTTGGAATCCTGATATTTTCCCAAAGGAGAAATTTATTTTAATGTCAATTATCTTAACAAATCCAATTAATAGATATATCTATACTTATAATAAAGCTCAATGTGTGTGCGTGTGTGTGTGTGTGTTGGCGCTCTACAGGCCAGACCGTTGGACCTACAGCTACCAAATTTGGTACATGTATACCTGGAGGTCCGAAATGTGCACCTCGGAGCCCTTTTTTCGAATTTTTAATTAGAATTTGAATTAATTAAATTTTAAGCGAAATTTCGACGTTTTTCCTCTATAACTTCCGAAAATATGATGGCATAAACACGATTTTTACATCAATTTAACGATTAAAAAATTAGCTTTCTAATGGTATCAGTGTTTTAATGTATAACTTAAGCTTCTATTTTTAACGAATTTTTAAAGAAATATTTTAACCATGTTTTTTTTTAGCACGTGATTGGATAAAATAAAAGAATGCCGGAAGTTCAAATAAAAAAAGAATTATCATCGCAAAATAAATCTAAAGAAATGCAACTTTCAGCACGTGACTGGATAAAATAAAATAAATATAAAATGTGATATTTTCTTTAAAAAATAAATGCAAAGCAAAGGTTTCTACAATCGTTTGCAATATCTATATCATTAACTCAATAAATCTTCTTTATTTACGGTAAACCTGATTGAATTTAGACAGGATATGCATGAAATCCCGACTTAATGGCATATTTATGTAATCGTTTGCAATATCTGTATCATTAATTTAATTCTTTTTTTCCCTTTCTCGCTTTCTTTAAAAAAACATATTTAATATTTTGACAACATCACCGAAATTTTTTTTTTAATATTTTGGAAGCAAAACTGACTGATTTATAAAATTAAAGAATATTATTAGGAAAAGGTTTACTTTTAGAACTTTCCGTCCATCATCTTAAAGAAAATATTAATTTCAGGTCAATCAATGCCCGGAATTACTTCAAGGCTAATGAATATGTGATTTAATTGAAAATTTTAGAACGCTTTACTCATGGCGAACCAGCTGGTCGCCAAAGGCGGCTAGTATTTTATAAAGATAAATATATCTTACAAGTGTAAGGGTTTGGAAATATTAAATGTTGTAACCAAGAAAAAACTATTTCCTTCATTTTGTGTATGTTTTTATCTGACTTATTCATGCGTCTGGAATTAATAATACTAAATTTATTGCACAAACGTATTTTATATGTTTTTGTGTGAATTTTATTTGCACATCAGATATCAAATCTCAATGGAATGGAAGCTTTATAAAAAATAGTCAATTTGTTACCTTTTTTAAAAATAATATTGAGTCGTTTACTGGAAGCTTCTAAATTATATGTAGCTATTCAAGAAATTTCTTTCTTTTCTTTCCTTTCCTTTTTTGCTTCCTAGGGATTATTCTGTATTTAAAATAAATATTCACTGCTCATTTTAACTCAGAAATTGAAAGGAAAAAAAAAAAAAAAACTCTTTTGCTATATTCATTTATAAAACAAACTTTTATTTTCGGAATTTTTGTTAATGTCCGTTCAGTCGTTTCAAATTACTCAAAATCTACTGAACAGCTCCTGCCATTATGCTGTTACACAATACACTATCATCTTAGATATCTGTTATGCACCATATCAGAATCTCAACTTCTCCATCATCATGTTACTTTCAATGTAATTGTTAAGGTGCGCCGACCAGCGCTGGAGAGCAGTTCCTGTATGTGTTGAATCGCCTGTTATGGTACGAACAGCAGGAAATAGGAAGAAAAGGACTTTCGCCTATCATGTTGTTGAAAAGATCTCTGGAATGGGAGTGTTGCGATTTCTGCTGATTCTTTCTAATCCGAAAGTTCCCCTTTTGTCCGTGCCCTTTCTGCTGGTGCGAATCCCTCCCTCTACTGAGTGGCTTTGTGGTGTGTTAGATTGTGCTTTTTTGGTGTGGGAAAATAAAGGCGTAAATCTTCAGAATCTTTACGATTCTTCTGATGTTATGCGGTGTTATTACGCCATTTCTGTTTTGAACTAACCAGACACAGAAATAGGAATATTGTAATCATTGCGTTTGCTAATATTTCTACCTTCCAAGAGTTAAAAACTCATTTTCTAACTTCATAATTTTACTGACGGATCATAAATATGTACATGCAATAGATTATTTATAATCGATACGCAGTATAGTCGGTTTATGCCTGAGACGTGCGAAATTCATTGCCACAGCTTATTTTTACTATACATTGTGTATATGTAAATTGAAAAGAGCATCTTACGTCACAACAGAACTTTAAAAACTTACATTTAGATATTTCATGACGGTTGTAGCTACGTTTGTCATGTGGCAATGACGCCATGTGAATCGATTCTATAGTTGAATTCTTAATTTAGATCCTTCATCATCTGGCTTTTTAAATTTTTTCTGTCAAGATTAATTGGTATGCAAATGGGATGATTAATTAAATTAGAATTAAATATTATTTTAAATTAAAAAAAATAAGCATCACTTCTCAATTCAGAAATTCTTGAATCTGGTTCTCTCCTCCCGAATATTAAATTGAAGTTGTTCTGTTTTCTGTTTTCGCTTTTGATTTCCAATCATAGTTACGATGTAAAATTATTATCTGTGAGTCTTTTTTTTAAAGTAAATAATTTTTAATGTCGTAAATAATAATATAAAAAAAAACCCTAACCGATATAGAAGAAACCGAATATGAAATATCTAAGAAACCAATATAAAAGTTTTTAAAATGAAATTATTAAATGGCCTGTACTTTATTTGAAGGATTTTATTCGCAATTTAACAACTTTGTACATAATTGAAATTGTTAAATAGGATATTTTTTTAAGAAAATAGTTTTATTTAATTCCGGTGATCGTTCCGTAAAGTTGTGGGAGTTTAGCGACGGATCTTTTCTCCGAGAAAACTAGAATTTTTCGATTTAAGTGGTTTTTTCCCCCTGGGAAAAAAAAAAATATGCGAAATTGGAACACTACTAAGCACATGACATAAAATAAATATCTCCACCCCTTCTCAACGATGGAATTTGAAACAAACCCCAATGAATATAAGGCGGAATTTTATCTTCATCAGCATGCAATGACGTATAATTTATGTTCTCTTTTTGTTAACATGGGTATTTTAGAGATGAATTGCAAGGATTTTGGCCTCTTGCATTGAATTTTTCTTCATATTTAATCACTGTATTTTGAATTAAATTTAAAAAGAAATTAAACGAAATAGTATTTTTCTTGTCATTTACAACTTCGTAAGGAGACATCTATGATTCTTATTCTTCTCGAATACATTTTAGGCATAAATCGCAAGGATTTCGCTGGCTTTCATCGTATTTTATTTCATATTAGATCACCATATTTTAAATTAAATTACGAATTAAACGATCGACATCACTTTTTTTTTTAAGTATAATTTTGAGAACTTCATATCAGGAGTTTAATTATTTTAATTTTAACTATAAATTCATAACTGATTTTTTGATAGCCTGTAATTTCAAGTTCGTGTAGATCTAAAAGACTATTATAATGCTTTATAAAATTTGCCGGAGAGGCTATCCACAGTTGAATTGCTGAGCTTTTCAACTATCTGATATTACTTCTTTCAGAATTTAGTTTTATTGACAAATAATAGAACTTATTCAGAAAGCAAATCTCTCGCGGTTTGGCCCAAGCAATCTTTTATGGTTCACTGGGTTATCACGATTCACGACGAACCTGTTTCAGTCACACGCCGGTTTTGTTTGTTTTTGTTAGGGATGCAAAAAAAAGGGTCAAGCTGTTTTCGCTATGCGTGTATCTCGCTCCATATTTGCCTACACACTTTTGAGAAATAAAATAATTTTTGAGGATTCAACCCACGTTCCCTGTCTTGTGGTACGGCGCAGACAAGCTGGTGAAAAAAATTAACTGGTTGCACGTTTTCGTAATGGTTTACTTTGAGGGGAATGAAAGACTAATGCTATCCTTTGGGCAACTTGAATTGCTTTTTTATTGGGTTGCTGATTTAATGACTTCGAAATGTTTGCTCATGTGCTGATGATTTTTAATTTATATGGCTTGAATATTTTACTTTTCAACGATGATGACATCTGCATCGAATGGCCATTAAAAAAGCGGAACGGGAAGAGGAGGGGGCGCTGGTAGGAGACCATGCCATTCTTCCTGTTATTGTTTTTATGAAAATAATTTAATATTTCTTTTCGTAAAGGTGTATACCTGATATAATTGTCTTCAAATTTTTTAAACTATTGTGTATATCTATTACCGTTGTATTCATACATTATTAATTATCATGCATATTAATGTCGCTAATTTAGGTCTTTTTTTTAACCATAATTGAGAACAATTTAAGCCTTTTGAGCCTTTCTGAAAACCTTTTTATCTTCATGCATACTTATAATGAAGCTCAATGTGTGTGTGTATGTGTGTGTTGGCGCTTTACAGCTACCTAATTTGGCATGTGTATACCTTGGACACCGGGAATGTGCACCTTGGAGCTGTTTTTTCGAATTTTTTTTATTAGAATTTGAATTAAAAATTAAGCGAAATTTTGGGAGATTTTCAGCTATAACTTCCGAAAATGTTATCGCACAAACATGATTTTTACATCAAGTTAAAGATTTAAAAAATTATCTTCCTAATGGTATCAGTGTTTAACATATAACTTAAGCTTCTGTCTTTAACGAATATTTAAACAAATATTTTAACTATATTTTTCAACAATATATTTAGGACAAAACAATGAAATTTAATCTGCACGAGCACATTAATAGAAAAAAATTAGCTTTTTAAAAGTGTTGCCATCATATTGACAGTAGTTCAAATTTTAAAAAATCAACTGTAACTGCAAATTAAATCTTTAAAAAAAAAAAAAATGAAGCTTTCAGCGCTTGATTGGATGAAATAAAATAAATATTAAATGGATATTTTCTAAAAAAATAAATGCAAGGCAAAAGTTTCTTTGACCGCTTGTAATATCTATATCATTAATTCAATCAAATTTATTTACGGTAAACATGATTGAATCTACACAGGATATGCATTAATTCGGGCCCAGTGGCTAATTTGTGAATCATTTGTAACAGGCATTCATATTGTTTAGTATTGTTATTTTAGTACAATTTTTTTTAACTTTAATTACAAATCAAGCTAATATTTGGAATTTTTCTGCGATAAGTTCCGAAAATATTATAACACAAAACAGTTTTTTTAAAAATCCTCTTAAAACGATTTTTTCCCTTGATAACAATATTTAAAGCTATAAATTTGGTTTCTATTTTTAATGATTTTTTAAATATGATTTTCCAACAATTAATTTGTCACAAAATGAAAATGGAATTTAACTTGCAAGGGCACGTTAAGAATGTATCAGTGCTTTGCCGTCACTTTGGCAGAAACTAAATGATTAAATTAACTCTTATTGCAAACTGAACGTAGGAAAGTGTGATGATCAGCACGTGTTTAAATGGAAGTGTAATATTATGGAATGAATATTAGGTGTGATATTTTCAACACAATTCCACAATAACTGATTCTAAGGAAATAACCAAATTTTTATCTCTTGACAAGATTTCTTTCTCCAATTTACTGCAAGCAGTATTACGAAGCGATTTGGAAACCAGAAAAGGGAGGAAGGTTAAATGCTCAATGAGAAAGTATACTGAGCTTAGACAGGCTTTGAAAGAAATTTGCCAGCATTTGTTTTGAATTTGTGGGGAAAAAAAGTTAATGTTTACACAACACAGAAATTACAGTTACCGTGAAGCCAAAGTTCGAGTGATTGTTAAATAATTTTTAGAACGTAGATAAATTAAAAATTATACATTTTGAAATATATAATTTCAGAAATTGCATATTTTGAAATTTAATATATCGTGCTCGAGACAAAATTGTTCCTTGCATCCTTTTCTTCGAGTATGTGAGGAATACTGTCTTTATTTTATCCCTTATCAGAATTTATATGATAAGAGGTATATTTAATGAAATCAATTTACCATCATATATTTTTTTAAATACAAAACACATTTTTTTCGTCTTAAAAATCTCATGGTTAGTCTTAAAATCTTTAAAAAAATCTTAAAAATCTAAATCTAAATTAAAAATCAAAAAAAAAAAAAAAAAAAAAAAAAATCTTAAAAATCTCATATAACATGTTTTGATAACTCAAACTCTGCTGGATTGAATAAAAATGTTTGTGTCGTCAGGTTATAACAAGGTTTGCCAACTTAATGAATACTAGCTTTTTTAAAAATAGAAAGCTGCTTTAATGTCATATAAAATCGCATGCATTCGGGATTAATGTAATAAACCATTAAAAAAACCTAGTATGGAAGGAATGGTTTAAGAGTTTTTCAGCATCAAAAAATAAATCATTAAAAAAAAATCTAATATGGAACGACTAAGAGTTTTTCAGCATCAAAATGGTAGTGAATGTTTTATTATAAAAGGCTTTTTCTGTGCTCTTTTATAGTCATTAATTACATAATTATACATCATTTTCATTGTAAATTATGAAAAAAATATGTATATTCCAACATTATTACAAATTTTTTGGGGCGTTTTTTATTTCAGTTGCATGAAATTCGTCTCTTATTTTACTTGTTGCTATTCTAAAGATTCAACAGGGCATTTGATTGAATTTGAGATAATTCTGTCAATTTAGATTCGAATAATATTAATCCTTGAAAAGAGATCTCCCTTCAAAATTTAAAAGACCTGTACAACCTCTATTCATCTCGCATCGTTTTGGGGTTATTTTTCGCCTTTGTACGTGACTGAACTCAACAGACAGAAACGAACCAATGCTTTGACTTATCCACAGACTCTTCATGAAAAGAATCCGGACTTTTCTTTTAGCATTCTCCATTTCAATTCGTTGAGGAACGCAAATGGATAAATGCTTCCGGTGGAAGAAAAATGAAAATAAAGAAAGCAAAATCCAAAAATCGGATGAGTCGCGGACGTAAAAGGGAGCGAATTTGTGGAAGACGCTGCAAGAGGTAACATTTATAAGTGATACTGGAAACGGGGCTTGCATACGCGCTGCTCCAAAATATCGATTTAAGAACTCAATTTCGTTACCATGGAAACGAGATCCCAGCTCCCCGGTTTCTTCAGGGAGGTCATTGCGCTGCATGTCGGCAAAAGCTAGCTTTTTACCATTTCATTGGAGTTGCTTTGATACATTATATGTGGCAGGTGATGAACGAAATCATCTGGGTTGGAGATTATTTTTTGCCATTTTTTTTATATGGATGGTTGTATGTGGGTACTTCATTAAATATAAGATCATTTCTTTCTTTTTTTATTATTATTATAATATTTCTTCTTACGATAATTTTATTAAATAATGATTTTTGGATCTCGGAACTTTGTTAATGAGCATTTTTTTTCTTCAAATGTGTGAAGCCTGGATCGAAGAAAATCAATAGATTTTAGAATGGTAGATCTTTTTTTGGACATTCGCGCAACGGATGTTTAAATGTCAAAGTTCCATTTGATAGCTAGAATCGATGTAGATTCTCATTATAGTTATAATTAATTTAAATTTAATTGTTCTGATTTCAGCGATCATTGAGTGGAGAAAAGGGAGTTTTTAATCGATTAAAATCAGTAACTTTTAATTATTGACTAATTATAAATAATTAGCTGATAAATTCTCACATATATAAGTACATTTAATAATGTAATTTTCTAATCTTTTAATAAATTATTACATTTATAACTATATTTGTTCGATTAATAAATTATGTAATCGATTGCTATATGCAATTAAAATGTTATCCTTCTTTTATATTTTCACGGGATTATTAGTATAAATACAGGAAATAGTTAATTTTTGGCAACAATTTATATTATAATTTAAATTTAAGATGGAGAGACTATTAAAAAGTGCTATAATTGATTAGAATGTAAAAGTAGAATAACACGATATATGATATTTAAACTCCCCCCCCCCTATTTCATCCTTTTTTCAAAACCTTATTTCTTACGTGATCAAAAATCTGTAACTAAAAACTGGCAACTATTTCTGTGTAGAATTTATTTAATTCATTTATGATATTAATTAAAGAATATTTTTAAATTACGGATACACTGTCACATTTTTATGAGAAAAATGATTTGCGTAATAAATAAATTATAGGCAGATAAATTTTCTGTTCATAGAATCTAATACTGATCTATATCGTAACTATTTTAAAACAATATGAAATTGCATAAAATTGGGTGGATTTGAATTTAAAAAATATATAATTTCAAAAACAAAACAGAACAGAGCATAATATGATATATATTATAATATAATGATTTGGATTTTTGATAACGCGTATACGATTTATTTCAGTGACGAAACCATTCTTGTATCGAATTTAAGGTATAATCGAGCTATTTTAAAACATAAAATAAAAATTTAACTTATTCAAATTTTTTGACCCATTTTCATGCTGTGATAAGGCATCCATATTTCCACATTTTGAACCCATTCTGCCTTTTCCCCATTTGTTATGAATGCAAACATGTTTTTGACATCTCCTCTCCTCTCCTTATCTAATTTCCTCAGAAAAAGGAAGCATCAATACTACCGGTGAAATGACCTAATATTCTTTTCTGGTTGCTTTTGTTGAAGCTTTCAGAGAAATGTTGCTTAGCCGCAACTTACTCCACCCACTTTTTTGGAACTTTCTGGTTCTTATTTATGTGTGGAAGTAGGAGTTCATGTGTTCCTGACAAAGGTGAGGACACCTGCGGTTAAAATTTGTTCTAGTTCACTTTCGAAACCGCCTTTGCCCCAGTCAGTGCTTTGTACTATAATCATTAATAAATTATAATGAAGTTTTTATTAAAAAATCATTGAATAAATTTAATGAATGATGCCAGATTTCGAATCATTACCTGTGAAAAGTAACAATTATATCCCTTTAATCAAAATTACTTCTAAAATTTCTTATAATTATGAAGTTTTTTTTAAAAAAAATCATTGAATAAATTTTATGAATGATGTCAGATTTCGAACCATTACCTGTGGAAAGTAACGATTATATCCCTTTAATCAAAATTACTTCTAAAATTTCTTATAATAATAAAGTTTTTTTTTAAATCATTGAATAAATTTAATGATGTCAGATTTCGAACCATTACCTGTGAAAAGAAACAACTATATCCCTTCAATCAAAATTACTTCTATTAGTCTTTATTCGTTTTAAGCATATATATCCAGTCTGCACAAAATTAAAATATTTTCATACTATCTATTACCCGCGACTTTGTTAGCGTGGAAATTTTGATGCATATGCATGAAAAACTTTCAAATAATGACAAATGAAAATAATAATAATAATAATAATAATAATAAACTTAACCTAAAAACGATACATTTAAAAATATAAGCATATACAATTTAATAACAAAAACACACAACTAACGTATAAACAATTTATTTACATTGTATACCCAAATTAAAACAAAATAACAAATTAAGTCCGGTAAAATTCGTTTTATTTATTGATGGAGATTGAAATAGCAGTATTACACACATAATTTTTAAACTTTTAATTGAAATAAAAACACAGTTGTCAACAATCACGTGCGAACTTTCAACGCACATGTCTGGACTTTCCTACGCCAGTTCGGGTAACGTAATGCAGATTAGAATTTTTTTTTTTTGTTCTTTTTTCTGTTTTCTTTTAATTGAAACGTACTTCAGAATGAATCCGAAAGATAGATTAATCAACAACATTGATTTTAAATACATCAAACACAAAGAAAATAGAATCGTTTGAAATAATCGCTCGAAATTCTGCTAACCCTAATCTCATTTCTGTTGGAGGGGGGTAAAAACCCTGAAGCCTTACTTAACCTTGGCGGGGTTTAACCTCAGCTTTTTGGCGAGAAAGTTAGTTTTTAATTAATAAAAAAATTAACCACTCAATTAACTGGAATAAAAAGTAGCCCATGTTCTATTCCTGACAATAATATATCTTTGTGTCAAATTTCATCCAATTCTGTTCAGCCATTCTGGCGTGATTAAGTAACAAACATCCATGCATTCATCCAAACTTTCACATTTATAGCATTAGTATAGATAAGCGCGAGAACATAAAATATATAGAATATTAGTATTCAATGGAATGCAAACGCTCATGTGATCGTTTAAATCAACAATGAGATGTTATCGTCTGAAACTTTGTTCTTATTTAAAAAGAGAATATCTATTGCACCAAACGACTTTTAAATCACGTAGTTTTTCAAAAAGTTACAGATTGTATTTAGAGATTTGTGAAAAATGCTAAAGGCTTATTTATTCATTAGTTATGAATATTTTTATGGCACATTTTAATTTAAAATAAAGTTATTTAAATATATATAATGCTTTTATTCAGTAGAAATGGTAAACTAAAATGAAAAAAAAAAAAAAAAAAAAAAATGGCGAATGGAAAAATTAATAAAGAAAATTGATTATTTTACTGTCATGAAATTTTCAATAATATCTGCCAATAATTCATCGTATTTGTGAATAAGATTTGTTAAAAATCTAATAGTTTAGATTTCTGTAGGGAACGAATTATTTGTGAATTTTCATTTTATGTAAACTGATTATTTTAATTTGGTAGAATTTCAAACTAAGATGCATTTAAATAGACATTGGACTTAAAAATTAGTTTGACATATGTTTTCTGAAACATGATTCCCTATCGATTAATTGAAAGAATAACAAAATGAGAATAATTAATGAAGAAACGGAGCACGTTTTCTTCTGTTTTCTCATGTATTATCACATAAAAGAATATTCAAGAAAGTTGGATTTTTCTTTCTTTAATCACATGACATCAAACTGAATTATAACTTTTTATTTTAATGATATCACTTTCTGCTATGCAAACAAAAATTTTTCAATTGCCTTTGATAAAAATACGTTAAAAGCAGCCACAACTACCTTTCTAACTGATGATATGCTATTGTTTCGTTTGATCTCACAATTAAGATATTTTATGGTGATATCTTGGGAATATTATTTGAAGAAAACTTTTTTTATGCCATCTTAAAATTCACTGAATTATCTAATCATTGATAATAATTAATTGCGGATATGTGATAAAAATGGGCTTGGTGGTTTTTTAAAGAAGAAAATTTAATTTTTGTTTGAATAAAAATAATTAGCAGGGTTAAATGCATTTCTAGAAAAAATAACAATGTGCATATAAATAAATGATTAAAAGTGTGTAAAGCATTTTTCTTAGACGTAAATGGCAATTTCAAAGGTTTTTTTTTTATTTTGTTTTGTTTGTGTGTGTGTTGCGGTTGCCTAATGCAATCGTGCTGTTTAAATATTTTCTTTGATGTAAAATTATAAATATCCTTTGTTAAGAAACTTGGTATGAGAAAATTCAACTATTTCCATTTTTAAGAAATAATGGATATATCAAAAAAGGTGTCAAAATTAGCAATGAATTCGATTTTCAAGAATCAAAGGCTTGGAAAAATATCGTTACCGCAAATTGATCTTTTACTGCTCAAAAAATGTAGAGGGAATAAATGAATAAAAGAAACCTCAATCTCAATCTTTACAGTGATTAATCAAATTTCATGGATTTTTCATGGAGGAGTACATAGCATTGTAAATATGTAAAAAATTTTTGCACTTTTCTGTGCAAGAAAATATTGTTTCAAACATTTCTTAAAATAATCATTGGAGAAATGCGAAATGAACACTGAAACTATGTAACATATAAAATTTATCTGGCAAAATTAATTAATATTTAAAAGATAATATTTAGAAATTTGATAAATTGATGATAAATGAACTTGTTAAAATGATAATGGTTGTGGATTTATTTTAATAATTTGAAATAAATCATTTTTGGAATTGTCTAAAGAAAAGAAGACTTAATTAAAAATTAAATCTTTACTATCCACTTTTCGTTTTGTACGAAGAAGTAATTATGATTCTAATCGACTTCGATAATCGCGATTCTTTAAAACCAAAAATGCACTCCTCTGCGTGTCTCTAGATTAAAGTATCGATATCCTTTTAAAACATTGAAATACCGATTTTGAATTCTTTGATTATTTCATTTCTTTTTCTTTGTATCTTTCGTGCACAAAGACGTAAAATAACTGATAAATACTGTTTTTTGATTTTAAACATTTTAGTGCTTTTGTATTGTTGTTAATTAATGTAAATTTTCTTACAAAATGTACGATGTTAAATGTTTTCCGCGTTTCCATTTAAGGAACAAGGTGTATTTCAATCAAACTTTGAATAATTATTGTTTAAAACAAGGGAAGGAAAACTATCACTTTTCAGAATGCAAGTTTTAATTAAATCTTCGATAATTTAAAAAATTATGTGAAATTTACTTTTTTAAGCAGTAAATTCGGAGCAAATTATTCCACTAGAAATACTTCTATATCATCTTAAAATTCGTTATCTTTTAAGTAATATTAATTTCATTTTTGTTTTATGCAATTTTACTATATAATTGGATAGATGCAGATGATTTTGAGAAAGAAATTTATAAATACATAATTCCTCCGAAACTGGAAACTAACCTGTTCTCCTTTTATTTTTTAATATACCTATTTTTATATTTTTAAATATCGTTTGGCAGTGTTCAGTAATTTATAACCCGAGTGGAGATTTATTTTCCACTTTTATTTCGTTAGTAATTTAACATTTCTGTTTATATTTTTTAAATATCGTTTGACACTATTCAGTAATCATTAACTTGACTGGAGTCTTATTTCCGTATTTGCTGTAATAGTAGTTTAATAATAATTGCTCTATTTATAAAATTCTCCAAACATGGAATGTTTTCAAATGCCTTCATTTGGTTATGCAACAGCAATAGAATATTTATGGCCGGTTAGATATTGATATCAGCTAATAAAATATTTGTTATTATTGGAAGAAATAATAAATTTACGCAACACGAACTAGTAATAGGAGGAATAACTTAAGACTTAAAATAAAGAACTTGCTTTATTTGTTGAGCCTCAAAGATATTCATTATCCTCAACGAATCTTTAATTCATTTGTAAATTACATTATTACTATTTTGCTGCAATAGGCCGTAAGTGGATTTAAATTTATTATCTTGAATGAGTGTCATAATTTTGATATTGCTCTTTTACCATATTCCGGATTATTCCCTAAGTTTCTTGTGTTCTACTATTCGGTACTAAGAATTCGACTACTTGTGGATAAATAGCTATCTGAATTTTTTTTTATCGCAATAGTTAAAATATATATATATATTTGAGATACGAATCCTTGATCTTTACACGTGGTAAAGACAAGGTTGTGGGAATTACCTTGAAAAGAACGGTTCGACTTCAGTTTTATAACGTGCTTCTGCTCAAGTTTTGTACATAACTAATGTCTATTTTGTGATATTGAAATATTCATGTTAGCGAATTTTCGTTTTAAAATAACGATGTTAAAATTTTGAAACCATATTTTTAAATCTATAGCACACTACTTACTTCGAGTTGGAAGATACCTTTTAGATACCTGGTGCATTTTAAATTGAGGCCAGATTTTCTCCCTTTACTGTGGCGCAGAAGTTTGGAAAGAGGGGAAACATCTAGCGCGGATGGTTACGTTTCAGTATGAGTCGAAAGAATGGTTCACCCCAAGATAACTCGCGTATTACATGAAAATGGAATGTAAATTTAGCTATGTATAAAATATTAAAGATTCTTTAATAGCCATGAGAAAAATTTACGCAACCAAAAGGGTTAAAAATGAACCATTAATATCAAAATAAATAATTTTGAATCAAGTTTCTATAAAATGTCTTTTTATATTGGACATCATTTCTGATCATCCGTTGAACGACTCATCAAATATCTTTGTGTAATTTTCAGTAATTAAATCCGTTATATTATTAACGTATTCGAACATGTTCGGAATACTTTTTTAGAAAACCATGGTGTAGACATACTTTAACAATATTTCTGGGGTTTAGACTATTCAAAATTAGCAATAGGATGTCAATATTTGAAATAAACATTAATTTTTTTTTAAATTGCGATTTAATAGCAAACTAGCTCCACCAAAAACTATTATTGTCATCTTAACAAAATTTATATCAAAATAAACTACATAGTGCTTTTGAGTAATGAACTACAGTCGTATGATTCTTATTATAAATAAAAATTTTACAGCCAATCGAAGAGTTTTCATGAACATTTTAGTAAATTTGACATTATTATTCGAACAATAGGCTGTAAATTAAAAAATATTTATTCAATCTAAATTCTTTTAGTTCATTTCCTAGAAAATAGTATTAGGTTGGTGCGTATGAAATGTCGGTTCTTAAGTGATTGTATAAAACTGCATATCTTTCTTCAAAAGCTGTTTATTCAATCAAAGTATGCTCCATTCACTTCAATACACTTCTCCCAACGAGATTTTAAAGCGTAGATGCCTGTCCTAAAAAAACTTTGGTCTTTAGAATTAATAAACTCTGATATCGAGTTTTTTAGACTGTCTACATTTTCATAGTGTTTGCCCCTTAAAAACAGCTCTAAATGCTTGAAAAAATGAAAATCGGTCGGCGAGAGATCCGGTGAATATGGTGGATGCTGCAAAACTTCATATTCCAGTTCGTTCCAGCTTATTTCGCTCTGTCAGTGCGTGCGGTACCCACTTGTCCATCTTCTTAACCTTGCCAATCTCAGAAAGGTGTCTCAATATCGTTGTATGGTCAACTTTCATCCTGATAGCAAGTTCCCTCGTGGATACGGCTGGATCCGCTTCCACTAGAGCCTTCAGGTCATCATTCTCCACAGACGTTTTGGGTCTTCCGCGCGGCTCATTTTGCAGTGAAAAATCGCCAGTCCGAAATTTTTCGAACCAACGCTGCACTTTCCGATCGTTAACCGTATTCTCCCCAAACGCTTGGTTTATGTTGCGTGCAGCTTTTGCAGCACTATTACCAAGTTTGTACTCATATAAGAAAATGACGCGAATGTCGGCAGAATTCATATCGGCAATAAACTCAAAAGAAATAACAAAAGGGAAGACCTTCGAGAAAACCTATTTTGCTGAAATGAGTCTCTGGCAATGGACAATACGACTATGAATGAGGTTATGCCAAAGACAAAAGTATAACGAAAACAGGGAGACAAACGTCCGCATGTAAAGAGAATCCGACATTTCATACGCACCAACCTAATATAAAGACAAAGTCCACCAAATTTCATAGTAATATAATTATATTTTGAGTTATTAGGTTTGAAGTGCGCAACAAATTAGTCAAAAGCAAAATGCTTTTAAATCATGAACAATTATTGCATAACGAATTATTTTAAAAATCCAATCCATCATGGCGCGCTATTCTGAAATGCCTTGCGCACATGCAGAGCGCAACGATTGAATCTGATCTCTCTTTTCTTCCAAGAACTAGCATCATCGTCTCCTCCTTAGTTCCCTGCTGCCGGGAAGTAAAGCGTCCCGACTCTTATCGATTTATGTCCTAGCTAAGGGAGGGATTATGTTGTGTCGCGACAGCTCCTGTGCAAATGGCAATAAGTTCATATTAGTCATCTTTAAGTATCTAAATAATTAAAGTTTCCCGAAAAACATGGCTAACCGCCGCCAAAAAGATGGAGTATCATGAATTTAGTAACAATTTATCCACAGAGAGCTTTTTTCTTCTTCTTTCTGTTTTGTCTTTTTGGGGATTAAAATTTTTGTTAAATAAGGAGTTTGGGGATGTCACTGCCAAATGTTATACATGGGCATTATCAGCTAATCTGCGCTGCCATGACCTGTTCGTTGCGTATTGATTTTCTGTAGCACTATTATTTTAGGTTTTGTTATAAAAGGGGGGATAGTAACGGCTCAATCTTACAAAAAAAAAAAAAAAAAAAAAAAAAAAGCTTACCTTCGTGGTTTTTCCTTAGAACTTTTTGTCAGATTTATACAATGTATCGTTTTTATGGTTTCTTTTTAAAAAGTTATACGGTGGATCTTTTGGTTTATGTATTTGTTGTATGCAAGCATTATTATTTTTTTTTTTACTTGCATTTAATTTTGTTGCGTAGTTTGATTGAATATCGAAATGAATTTTTGTAGTAATTTAAGCTTTTTGAGCGAGATTTTTATATTTTATTTTTCAGTCATTCTTGTGTTAGTCAATATTAATAAACGCTGTGAAACTTTGGGGGGGGGGGGGGGGGAATGAGCTAATTTAGGGTTTGAATTTTAATTTTTTTTAATTACAACTTGGTTTTCTTAAATTAAAATATGCCACAATTCATAAATTTTGTTAATTATTTAATTAAAAAACTGATTTGAAAAAGGCTGAGCAAAGTGATAAAAAAATTATCTGGGTATGAATAACTAGGCAGCATAGAGTTTGGCTCCATTATATTCATTTTTATATATTTTTTTTATCAAATATTTGAGTTTTAATAATTTAATGTTATGTACCCAAAATAGTATACCTCTCTGTACGGATTAAATGAATGAATGGTGTATAGGAAAAGGAGATGAGTTATATAAGGCATACCAAATTTTCATTATACAACCACAGGTTATTGAATGAGAAAAAACCATTTACGTTCACAAATACTCGACAACTACATAACCCAATACTCTTTTTTAAGAAGGGGGGGTGAAATATTAAATAATGTTATAGGAAGGTGTACAAGAAATAAAAATCTTCAATAATAAGCTTAAACTAGATCGATAATCGCTGTGTCTTGCTTTTGGAAATTGGATGTTTATGTCTTTCAAAACTATTACCTTACAAACATGGCTTTTGTGTCATTTTAAGAAAGAAAGAACTTTTTAACTATACGCTTAATTTAATAATATTTTAAAGTTCCATTTAATATAAATATAACGATGATTTTGAATGTTTTGGTGGATTTTAGACTTAGTCAGCAAAACATTAAATTTCGTACTTTTAACATCATAATGGTTTTTTTCTTGCATACTTTTATTTCTTAATGCATATACTTTATAATTTGCAATAAACTAATTCGAAGTATTTTTCCAGTCATATGAAATAACAAAATGAGTAATAATAAATAAAGAGTTCTATATTAAACATTTATCAACATAAAAGTCAGTCTTGGAAAACAAGATGGTCGCCAAATGAGGCTAGCATTTTAAAAAAAATCATTCTTTGATTTTTAAATACAGTCATACTATGTAATATAATTCTCAAATTAAAAACAACCCAATTTGTACTGAATTCACCGCTACCCTTACAAAAAAATTCATTTGTGAATCCAGGTTAAAATTGCTTAGTATGGCAACTCAGTATTCACACGCACAAAAAAAATAAAAAATCCTTAGCGCCCCCCCCCCCCATTTTTTCCGCCTAATTTCATGATTTTTACAGTGACTCATTCTCTAGTTGCAACGAAATATTTTTTTCCGATCGATTTTGAAATCAGATGCATTCGGATGCTACCATTGATCGGTTGTTCTGAATTAAAATGGAACTCTTCCTCACATTAATATTTTGTTATTGATTTTTGTCTTGACGTGCGCTGATGAAAGAACACATTTCAGCCATGTAATCTGTTTGTGGAAAAATATCTTCTTTTACTACGTGGGCTTCTTTATTGATTTCAACTTTGTTCTTTGCTTTGTGTTGCTCTGCAGTCTGTTTTTCATTAATAGAGTTTCTCTTTTGCATGAAAATTAAATTTCCGAAGAATGTATTTTTATTGAATTGTCAGCCGTCTTTCGGGAGACGTTGCTTTGCCAGAAATGTTGATTATGCTCCGTTAGTTATCTTTTTTTTTTGTACTGCACTTATTTTTTATTGAAATTTTATATATTTTTATTCAATGTTTTTTACTTGGCTCTGTTTTGTAAACGATTTATTTTATGTTAGTAAAGATGAAATTTTGCAATATGTTTCCTTCTTATTCTCTCGTATCCTAGAATTTGGAATTTTTTATTGTCTCACTGACAATACTGCATTTTAATGTTTAAGGATAAGGTTGCATGGTGGTCTGGTTTCGGCTTTGGAACCGGAAGGTTTCAAGTTCGAGACCCGATTCCACCGAAGAACTGTCGTACGCACGTTGGGGCCAAATGTCTTCCCGCTGGTAATGTGTAGAAGTTTGGAGAGGGGAGCGCCAACTCAGAGTCTTCCTCGTGATCTGAGTGCGGTTCAAAAGTAGGAGGTTCGTCCCAAAATAGCCCTAGTGTTGTTTTAAATATAACGCTAATATAACTAAATTAACATTTTAATATTTTCAGATATTCGTTTATAAATTATTCGGTTAATTGTGGTAAATTGTGATTCCATATGAATAATACCACCTGGTAATTCATTAAAAAAATATTTGATATATTTAGAAAAATGGATTATAAATTAAAGAACAAAAGTGGGAAATAAATGAAGTGAAAATAATTTTATTTTTTAGTCCTCTAATAAAAGTATCTTTATGTGTGTATGTGTTAAAAAAATGATTGAAAAAAAAATGTGCAAAATATGATTTTAAAACTTTATGGAGTTTTAAAAATCTTACAATTATGACATTAGCGGCTGTTGTGGTCCTAATGCTTATAAACTTATCTTATTGTGTTTCATAATCTGCTTCTGAAATATTGGCTGGTATACTGGTAAGGATAGGGCATAGCAGGCTCTAGATTTGAAACAAGATCCTGGCGAAGATCCTTTGTATATCGAAGTTCCAATACAACTCAGTATTACGAGATGACGTCTCATGATAGCTTTTGTGCTCTTTAAAAATAGCAGATTAAACTGAGAAAAATGAGCAAAACTAATCTATCGCAAGATTTTAATTATGTCACAAAATGGAAGAATGCAAATTGAAGCTGAGTTAGTAGATTTTTGTCCAAATTAAAACTCCATAAAAGAAAATAAAATTGTAAATATAATCCTTCAGCATCATTTTGCGTGCATGCCTGTATATTTCATTATTCCGTTAACGTACTACACTAGTTTCGTTTTTAAGTACAATAAAAGAGTCGATTCAATAACATAAGGGTCATTGGATGATCAAAAGTTTTTTTTTTATTTACATTAAATTGATTGGTAGTTAGAATCATTCATAGAATTGAAAAAATATGACCGTCAAAGATAATTCGCGGAAATATGTTTATAAATTGACATAAATGACTCAATTTTCTAAAATGAGCAATAAACGTATATTTAAATAACCCTAGATTATTAATCATAATTTAATCATTCTTTTGTGAGAATTATATTACACATTATAGACAAGTTTTTAAATACAAGAATGCGAGAAATGCTAACAATTGTTTGAGACATTCCAAATGCCAATTTTATTTATTTATCCCCAGTTAGCTGTTTCACAATGTTTTTTGATTGCGGAAAAACTTCCAAAATTTCCAAAAGTGCATGCGCACGCACACGGAAATTCAATTTTAAAACTAGGCAAGTTCCAAATATTTTCTCACTCTCTTTTCCTACTATTTACTTTTTTCTTGCATTATGCCGTAAGTATCCTGACTTTGACAAAAGTATCTTTATATTAGATAAAAACCAGCGGGTGACCGAGCTCCGCTCGGAGAAAACAGGTATCGAAGCTAACTAGAAGATTTAAATTTTCGATTGGGATTTATCAAAACAATACATGCCCTAAGAAAATTTGTGAAACCATTGGTGAAAAGATAACCGGTTAAAGTGCACTATTGTAAACTATTCTAAACAAAGTTAGAGTTTGGAAAGGGAACTATTCTATACAAAGGTAAAGATTGAAGTGTGTTGAAGTTCAATATTTTTGACAAATTTATTTAGAAAAACCAAACATATATACATACATAAGAAACATATTATAAACCTATAACAGCATAAACATAAAACTTTATTAGTTCGCCATATTGGCTGTAGATGGCGGCACGTTACCGCTTGAAAATTTAAGTAGCCATTATGGCGAACTAATAAAGTTTGAGAATATCCTATCTGTAACTCCGAACTGCTTGACTGTAGCGCTTCAAAACCGGCGCCAATCGATTCCTCGTGGCCAAAAACCCCAGACCCCCAAGTTTACCAAGTTTACCCCCAGACCCCCAAGAGTTTATTAATTCTGGGGCGATTTTCGACTTGGCAACCATTCCTCGTATTATAGTATTAGATATGTCTATTCCTTAAAACGTCAAAGAATAAAAATGAGTAAAGAATCTCACGCTAGCTTTTCGTGAAATGTAATAAATGCTAGAAAAGAATATTACAAATCTATAATATAAGGATCGAAAATGGAATCATCCAACAAAGAAGTTACAGAATATACAGGGTGACCATACTTCACCAACTTTTCTGTTTCTAAGCATCTGTTGTTAAAACTAGTTAATGGAATGATACCAAGTGTCGTATATAGATTTTAGAAAGTTTAGAAAAAAAAAATCTGTAAAAAAAAAGTAATTTTTAGTTTTGTGATATCTTGATAATATTGAAATTGAAAATGGATCAATACAATGAATGTATTTGTAATTGAGTGAAGACACTTATTCGTTCAATCAAATCAATAAAATAATGAACAAATGAAATGAATTTTTATCTCATAAGTAAAATAAATTTACGTTTCTTCAATTAATCTCGATTCTAAAACTATTTTAATATGTCATTAATGGAAAAAAAAATGCCCCAATTTTAAATGGTTTTATTATTAGAATTAAAAAAACTTGAAATGGGCAATAAAATATTTAAGTCTCTAACACATTTAAAAACTGCTGTAGGCTGATTACTTTTGATTTAAAATGAAGTTTCTTGCATTACATTTTGTTATTGTATTTTAGTTGACATGACATTTATGAAGGAACACATTTCAACTACGTAATTTATTTGTCAAAATTATCACTTGGGTTTCTATATCGATTTTATTTTTGTTCATTATATTCCGGAAGTTGCTTATCATTTGCAGGCTATTCTTTCCCATGAAAATGAAATTCCCTGGAAATATATTTCTGGAGAATAATTTAAATATTTTTTTTAAAAATATATTTGAGGAAGGGGACGTTTAGAAAATTGTTTTCGTTTCCATTTAATTAAACCGCAGATTTATGCGTGCTACAATAAATGAAAGTCATTTTCATATTAATAGATATTTTTCTGTTACTTTTTCATTATGTATTTTCCATTTCAATAAAATATGAATTTACTTGCAATATTATAAGTTCATATCTTTTTATTATGTTTATAATAAAAAGATAAGTTTTATGTTTATACGCAGGAAATTGCAAATAAATTCTAAATGAAATGTTTTTTGTTGTACTACTTCATTCATTACGAAATGGATTTATCTCTTAATGTAAATCTCTATCTCTTAATTTCAAAAAATAAGGTTGCTATCATTGTCCTAAATGTTTGCTTCTATCTAATGAATTGCTTTTAATGGCGTATGAAATCGGCTTTTAGTAATTTAGTATGATTATCGATGTTTTTTGATTAGTATTTTTCTTTTCTAATCAATAGCAATGCATTTTCAAAAACGCCTTTTTTAAAAAAATAAAATTTATGGGAGGTTTATTATGATAAATTATATTTAAGTTTCGATGTGCGTTGGTCATATTTATTTGAAAATCAATTTATTATTCAGCCGATAAAATACTTTTTTTTATTTGCTTTTTAAAAATCGTCTGTTTCGTATCCCGTCCCCATAATTGATTTTTTTATGTATATCATCTAATCGATTCATGTATTTTGATTCATTTTATCTTATTGTATCGCATTTTTGGCAACGATCAATGAATAGTATTCAATTTTGAAAGAAAAAAAAGATTTACTGGTTATTTATCTTTACTACTTTATGCTTTTCGAAAAACAGGCTTTGTCGGTGATTCTTTCGACCATGTAATGATTTTTACAAACCTTCCTAGAAAGATGTCTGAAAGATAACTGACAAAGCTTTGTTTTTCTAAAAACATGAACGAGTGTAATTCAATTTCTACCTCAAGTATGCATAAATATCAAGTTTATTTGTCCAACTATTTGTAGGCTAAATATTGCTTACTTTGATATTTTATTGTCAGTAGCTTATTAAATTTAGTATTGAAACATTGTAATAATTTGATATTTAGTAATAAAAAATATATATAATGAAGTGAATTTGTGGCTGAAAGAATTAAAAATGGGTACTTGTGTATTAACCGCATGCCAGTTTTGAACATAGCTCGAATTTTAATTGCGAAGAAATTTATTACGTGTGGTTTTTGGCGACTATATATATATTTTGTGATTAATCGTTGGCTTGTGGTTTTTGTTTATGGCACAAACATTAACAACAATCAATTCTAATCGCAGCTACGCCATTCTTATATATTATGTGGTTCAATGGTTTTAACTTTCTAACATTTATTTTCTAATTCTCAATAATCAAATATATCATTAAATACATAATCGTATCCATTGACGCATACTTAAAACACAGATTAATACAAAGACATTCAAGGTGCACATTATAAAATCTAAAAATAGCTAAGCACACACACACACACACACACACACACACACACACACACACACACAC
>JAPMOQ010022274.1:523961-558028 GCA_026543055.1 Argiope trifasciata
CACACACACACACACACACACACACACACACACACACACACACACACACACACACCTATAGCAGCAGAAAATAAACAATGATTAATACTTGTTTTGACTTAATCTGCTTCATAACTTACAGTTATTTTAACCTTACTTTCTTTTGATTGACCAGTCTTTGCCCTTGATATGCCAGCATTTTGTTTATCATTCCCTACGATAACTCATTCTATTTTAAGAACAAAGCAGCACAATAAAGATCAAGAGATTGGTAAGGAAAGGGGTAGATCCTCGAACAAGATAGCGATTTTTCGCGAAACAATCATTACCTGCAACCCTAAGTAGGTTAGGTATGGTACTTGACTATTTTTCCTGTTTAAGGAAAATTTAAGGCATTTAAAACGCGAACTTGGTAACACAGTATAAAGCAATGATTCTTTGTTTCTGAGCATTATTTCTTCTTGACTTAACTGTGCTTTTTTAAACATTATGCAACGAAATTGTTATGCGAAATACTTGACAATTCTGAGGAAAAAAGGCGACTCTTTAATCTGTTTATACTCAAGGCAAATGCTAATGGCTTTCTTATTGAAAACATTTAAGGCCTTGGTCGTAATCGAGAACCAAGGCCAGGTGTGAAAGACAATAAACATAACCAAGATCAGGATTCTCCGAGATCAAGACAAGTCCATGACCTTTAAAAAACGAGTTTCTTTTTTTAAAAAAGTTATCAGCCTCAGTGTCGCTTGGTGGAAAACTATTTTCCTGTATTTTAGTAGATTTTGCAAATTGTTCTGACGGTTTACTCTTTAAGTCATTCACGCCTCATTAAGCACCACATCCCCCCCCCCCCCCCCCCCGGAAGACCCCCCCTAAAATCAGCCCCCCTTTTTTTTTTTTCTTCGTCTTTTACTACTTTTTTTTTTTTTTTTTTTTTTGTGGCGTGCCAAATGTGTTTGGGTGTTCCTATTCCCCCTTCCTTCGCTCTCTATCTTTTCATTCATCCCTATCTAATAGCGATAAGCGAGCCATCGTAAAATTGACCTTGTCCCCTTTGTTTTATATTTGATATTCATATCTGTGGACCTTGCGTATCTTCAACAGAGTTCTTTGGGAAGATAAATTATCGGTGCTATGGTACTGAAATTATTTGAATCGTTGGAAATTAATACTGAAGTGTGATGAGTCATTGATTTACAAGTACAATCCATCCCTAACGCATTTTTCATTTTTCGATTAGTCGTATACTTTTATACGTACGATTGATTCTTTCAGGGAACCCTCAAAATTTATTTTAAAAATATATGATTGTTACTCCATTTATAGAAATAAATTGCGAATTTTTTTTTTTTTTTTTTAAAAAGGCAAGCAAGTGAGAAAATTAAAAATTGCTGCTTAAAGACTTGCAATTTTCACTTCAGTATTTTTGGTTTTAATTCTTTCGCTACTCATTTCACTCCATACGAATTTTCTTGTATTTATAACAGTGTATCAGGTCATCTCATATCACTTTCATTTATTTTCATTTGAAGTATGAATCTAGGTTCTTTGAAATGTAATTTGACCTTTAAGGATGAAAAGAAATTGCACAATGTGAGATCAGGTGAAGAGAGTTGATATTTTCTGACGTCATTCCTATGATCTGACAAAAACATTTTGACATGCGCAGAATTGTTGATTAAAGAATTGCTCTGATGAAGAGGTCGTTCTCTCATTACATATCTAATACTATAATAGGAGGAATGATTGCCAAGTCGAAAATCGCCCCAGAATTAATAAACTCCGGTAAACTTGGGGGTCTGGGGTTTTTGGCCACGAGGAATCGATTGGCGCCGGTTTTGAAGCGCTACGGTCGAGCAGTTCGGAGTTACAGATAGGATATTTTCAAACTTTATTAGTTCGCCATAATGGCTACTTAAATTTTCAAGCGGTAACGTGCTGCCATCTATAGCCAATACGGCGAACTAATAAAGTTTTATGTTTATGCTGTTATAGGTTTATAATATGTTTCTTATGTATGTATATATGTTTGGTTTTTCTCAATAAATTTGTCAAAAATATTGAACTTCAACACGCTTCAATCTTTACCTTTGTATAGAATAGTTCCCTTTCCCAACTCTAACTTTGTTTAGAATAGTTTACAATGGTGTACTTTAACCGTTTATCTTTTCACCAATGGTTTCACAAATTTTCTTATGGCATGTATTGTTTTGATAAATCACAATTGAAAATTTAAATCTTCGAGTTAGCTTAGATACCTGTTTTCTCCGAGCGGAGCTCGGTCACCCGCTGGTTCACATATAACAAGGAATACTTGTTTAATATTATTGATTGGTAGTTTGATCTCCAATTATCAAATCTATTATATTGATACGAAAAACTTATCTTAGAACGAAAATATAAATCATCAATCGCTTCATTAACCTATCTAGAATTTTTTAAAAATTGTCCACTTTATGCTTGTGTGATCCATATGCGAGCAAATAAAGATATAATTGAATGCTATGTTAATTTATATTACTTCGCAATGTAGGGTCAATGTATCGACATATTTTTCTCTTTTTAAAATATTTTTAAGAGAATTTCAAGTGCTTTACGGGTTATTCAAATGCTCACCTATAGTAATAAAATTATTTAATAAATCATTTTTGCATTTGACTCAAAAAGTTTGATTAATCAAATATTACGTCAATCTCAAACCTAAACGTTCCCATGTTCGAGAAAGTTGTTACCTTTGGAAGAAAATTCCATGGCGCAAGCGTGTGCTTTAACCCCCTCTGCTCTTCTGCATAAAAAAAAATAAGTAAAATAGTTTCGAAACTTTTCGATGGATGCGCCTATCGCGCCTGTGTAAATATAGAAACTTGGCTTTTACCGTGTACTTGCCAAGTTTTTCCAACTAGCTTGGTAGGAGGCAATCTTTTTTGACTTAAGAGATCACCAGATCTTATGTTGTGTGTCTGGATGGAAAATGTTCGGTTCCTACCCCCTATAAACACAACTGATAATCTGTACTATTGAAAGACAGGTTCCTTGATTTCTTCGTTACTTCTTGCGAACAATGGAGTAAGCGATGTCATCGTATCGTAGGTTCTGCGGAAATAACGGGAGATCGCGAAGTTCTGGTTTTGTTTGTGTTTCCAAGTTCTTTCGCTCCAGCCCTCTATTGCGTGGGATTGTTACGTGGTAAGTTCATTTTTAGTTTTAGAAAGAGAAATTCTGCTTTTTTGAAGTAGCTGAGACTTTCTGGTGTCAGTTTTTTATGAGGTCTCGTGAGTTATTTAACGTCTTGCATTGCATTCCAACTTTTTCTGTCTCACTTTCATAAATTTAAGTTATGTATAAATTCATTTCCAGTTCTTTTGGCCGTAAATAAATGGTGAATAAAGTTGATATTTATTTGGGCCCAAAAAAATATTAGATATATCTATTTTCGCCGCGAGTGTTTATGAAAATATTATAAAATTTGTTGTTGGATACCAAATTTATCTTTATTGAGGAAAATGATGTTACCTTTCCCTGTACGTATGCTTGCATGAAATTAGCATTTGCTATTTATTTAACCAGTTAACTGTTATTGGCGAAGTATACTTGTCATGAGAAAAGTACAGCATTTTTCGTTATGACGAACTTATTCGTCAAGAGTAATAAGTAGTGACAATTTGTAGTTTGAATTACAGCTTTAGTAAAAACTCAAACATATTCTTATACTTCAAGGTGTTTAAAATATTTTGAAGCCAATTCGAAATTAAAGGAACAAGTAAAACTTTACGATGCGTCTTATCATGCTTTCTTCATTACCATTCTCTAACAGCAAATTAAAATAATAAATTAATTTTTGTGTTCCTTATCGTTCTTATGCGAAAAAAAATGTATGCTAGTTTAAGTGAGTAAATTAATAAATATAATTATTTAAATTAAAAAAAAAGATTACAAAATAATTTCATATTACATATACTCTGTGCACACGAGTATACTCTTGCAACAAAGTTTAGATGCGTATTTTCCAAAGGGGTCGAACCAGCAACTGGTTAAAGAAAATTCGTTTTCTTGATTATATTCTTTCTTGTAGTCGGCGTTTTGATTTGAACAAAATCAAACATTATTTGGAGCGATTAACACACATATATTTATTATCTTTAAGATATTAAATCCGTTATTTCATGAAATTATCAGAAATTCTATGAAACGACATAATCATGTTTTAACGGTGATATCTGTATTGTAAAAGTAATTCGAGTGTATGTACAGTTAATAACAATCAGTTTTTATCCTGTCCTTATGAAATTTGACAAGTTTAAAGGTTAATAAAAATTCATTTAATCAAAAATTAAATAACTTGTTTTCTTTTTGTATCTTATTGAAATATCTATCAAAAATAATTTTTTCAAGTTTGAAAACTTAAAAAAAAGTTTTTATTGCTACCAGTTTTATTTTTGTAGATCCCATTCTCTGTCTTTAGTGTCCTTTTTAATTTTTTTAAAATTTGTAATGATTGTTTTATTCTAATTATATTTAATTAAATTCAATTTCATTTTTTTCATTAAATCGTTCCTTTTCATATTTTGCCAATGTTATGGATAAAAATCACTTTTTTTCAAATATTAACGCAAAAGTTGAATATTACTTTCACTTTTATTTCATATGCATATTTTTTATAGACAGTCTCTAATTTTCCTTTTAAATTTTTTAAAAATTTTAAAAACGATGTTTAAAATTGCTAAGTGTATTTAATTCGATTAAAACCGAGCATTCTGTTGTTTATTTATTAACAATAATTGCATTATGTGATTTTGGTTAAAAACAATGAGTATGCTCTGTATTTCAACAGTGGAAATGTTAAGAGGGCAAATTCAATGTATATATAGTCTTCTAGTATTTGTTTACAAAATTCCAATCGTTCTAACATATAATCAGAGTTGAATTAAAACAAAGAATAAATTTTTAATTCAAAAAAATTATCGTCTGAAATGAAATGTTTTAACTATTTCCATTAACGGCTCATTTTTTGTATTGGAATAAATATTTTTGCAACTTCATCAACTTTCCATTTTTGTTTCTCCTTATCCTCCCCCCTCCCTCTCCTTGACCCTAAATGCATTTACATTACAATGGAGCATTAAAAATTTTGCTACGCAATAACTAAATTTAACGTATCTTTATAAAAAAATATTTCATATTAAAATAACATTCTCGATTTTTTTTTCTTTTAATGTTTGTAAATTTTTATATTTGCACACGCTATCTGCATTCATTTTTATGATGTAATTTATCTACGCCATTCTTATTTGTGATTAGAACTCATGATTTTTAGATGACTTGATCGAAAATACACACCGACAATTATAAAAATTATAAAACGTAATTTAGATATTATACATTATAATGTTATGACATTTTGACTGAATTATTTCATTGATTTTGAGTCAATTATGCTAATCTAAAAGTTTTTCTTTTATATTAATTGTTAATACGTTTTATTAAGATTTTAAAATATTTTGCTTTAGAATATGTTTAAAATTAAGTTTAAATTTCTTGAAAATGTGTAATTATGTTGTTAATATTTTAAGAATAGAAATGTAAACTTAAAGTTTTCGATTTCTTGTCTTATAAAAATAAAAGTCTGTGTGGTTATGTTCGTGTGTTCTACATGTCTTCCTGAATAACTTGGCCAAATTTAATTAATTTTATACATTTGGAAAAAGAACGCACGAACTTTAAACTTTAGTAATTAACTAATCATTTATTGGCAATTAACTAACGCTTTTTGTTTTACCGGATTAGTTATTTTAGCCGGACTCTTAGCTATTTTTCTACAAGAAATAGTCTTAACACTCAAAATTTTAATCTTTTCATTGATACTAATTAATTCATATATTTTTCAGGATTTTAAAAAAATCCTTTTTACAAGTTTTTGAAAATGATTAAATAGATGCAGACGATTTTGAACGAAGGAAATTCAGAGATATTTCGTTCCTAGGCAAAGATAAGGTTTAGAATAACTTTATTCATTTTTTTGATGTTTCTGTTTTATTTTTCAAGATATTTTTTGACAGTTTTTGTATCGTTTTTAAATGAATCCTAAAGATAAAATGACAGAAGATTAAATGATTTTTACAATGATATTTCTTATAAAAATTATTCTTTGCATAAAAATAAGATATAAAAAGCATTTTTCGCGAACTATTGTTTAATTCAACATTTTTCTTTAATATTCTGGCGAATATTAATATTTAATATATTCGTACTTTTTCGCAAACGACACATGAAAATTTTGTGTAAAAAATGTCAATACATATGCTGGATTATTATAATGAAGTTTATTATATTGCAGGATTATTATAATGAATGTTAGTTAATAAAACCATATGTTTTTATTAGTAAAAAATGTTTTCCCCTAATTCAAAATATAATCTTCGTTGAATGTGTGAATCATTGACTTATAGCAAGTTTTATAAAGCTAGATTAACATAGAAATAAATGTATGAAAAATATTTTTTATTTAAATGTTTTTGATAACTATTGTTTTGATGCTTGAATATTTCTGGGAATCTTCAGATTGCTTTGTTGTGATTGTTATAAACTCAAACCGGAAATTCATCCAAACGGTTTAGAATATTTATTTGTTGATAGCGTAAGATTATCTTGTTAACAATACTGAATCGTATTTTGCTGTTCAGTCATTCACTCATCAGATTAATCAATTGGAAGCACTCGTATGGATTCAAATACAGCTCTTGCTGTCCATTTATTTCCAGTTACAATGTATAATTCATGTAAATTGATAAGGGTCATTGACTATTCCAGTAGTTTATTGTGCGTCATTGTGACGATTGGTTACTATGGTTTCTCATTTTAATCCCATTTATCCGACAGTAATGCTTAATTTTTTGACACATCACAGTAATGAAATATTTGTACTGAAATGTCACTGTAGTGGTTGGTGAAGTAATCCCAATTACGTATGTCATATGAATTGTTATCTCCCTAGAATCTAAATAAGCTCTAGGGTCTTTGAAATATCTTGTAATTGAAGAGTTCACTTCTGAACTTTGAATAAAACTGATGTATTTTCGTTTTTTCAAAATAAATGATTTGAAAGTTTTTGATGAACGTTTATTATTTTTATTTCTTTTTAAATTTGGCCTTGTTTCAAAATTTAGCTTTGTGATTTGAGGAGTGCTGTTAAGTGACAGTTTTTTCTTAAATCTGCTGTATATGTAGCTTTATTCGCGTTACATTGCCGTCTCCATTAGTATGGCAAGAAAGTTTAGGTACTGATATGCCGATTTAGATGCTTCCTCTTTAATCAGTATCATACCAAAATTTCGAGGATTTTCCCATAGTAATGTTTAGAAATTTCTATTTCTTTTTCAACTTTTTAAAAAATACCTATAATAATGTTTGAAATTATAACAATGATGCGTACACATTAAAAAAAAAGTATTTATTTGTCTGTGTTTAGAATGAATTTCTCTGTAAAACGCCTTAAAATAAGATTTCTTTTTGGATAAAAAGAAATAAAACGCAAAAACTTTCTAAATTACAAGTTTATCAAATGATTTGTTTAAGGTTATGCAGATAATTTAAGAATTATATTACTTATTTCTGACTTTAAAAAAAAAACTGTATATCTATCTAATCTTTAAATATTAGGGTGCCACGGATAAATAACATGATATATATATATACGGATAAACAATTATAGAGCATTAAAAAAGCTATACAATACTTATAAACGAACACATTGCTTATTAATAGGTGCAAAAATAGCCGGATGCATGGAGAATTATATCAAATGGGAATATATATCTATACTTATAATAAAGCTCAATGTGTGTGTGTGCGTGTGTGTGTTGGCGCTCTACAGGCCAGACCGTTGGACCTACAGCTACCAAATTTGGTACATGTATACCTTGGAGGTCCGGAATGTGCACCTTTTTCGAATTTTTAATTAGAATTTGAATTAATTAAAATTTAAGCGAAATTTCGACGTTTTTCCGCCATAACTTCCGAAAATATTATTGCACAAGCATGATTTTTATATCAATTTAAAGATTAAAAAAATTAGCTTTCTAACGGTATCAGTGTTTTAATGTATAACTTAAGCTACTATTTTTAACGAATTTTTAAAGAAATATTTTAACTATGTTTTTTATCACGTGACTGGATAAAATAAAAGGAAACAATGCCGGAAGTTCAAATAAAAAAAAAACCTATCATCGCAAAATAAATCTACAGAAATGCAACTGTCAGCACGTGACAGGATAAAATAAAATAAATATAAAATGTGATATTTTCTTTAAAAAATAAATGCAAAACAAAACAATATCTATATCATTAAGTCAATAAATCTTCTTTATTTACGGTAAACCTGATTGAATTTAGACAGGATATGCATTGAAATCTCGACTTAATGGCATATTTATGTAATCGTTTGCAATATCTGTATCATTAATTTAATACTTTTTTCCCTTTTTCGCTTTCTTTAAAAAAACATATTTAATATTTTGGCAACATCATCAAAAATTTTTTTTTTAATATTTTGGAAGCATACCCGATGGTTCAAACTGATTGATTTATTAAATTAAAGAATATTATTAGGAAAAGGTGTACTTTTAGAACTTTCCGTCCATCATCTTAAAGAAAATATTAATTTCAGGCCAATACATGCCCGGAATTACTTCAAGGCTAATGAATATGTGATTTAATTGAAAATTTTAGAACGCTTTACTCATGGCGAACCAGCTGGTCGCCAAAGGCGGCTAGTATATAATATAATATAATGTGTGTGTGTGTGAATTAGGATTTAATGTGAGGTTTTTCCATAAGAATTTTACTAAAATTTATTAAAAGTAGCGTTTAAAGATATAAAATAGCATTAAAAACTTGTGTCGTGTCATATAAAATATGTAATTCTCATATCCTCAAAAATAAATAAATAAAGAGAGAGAGAAAGAGAGAAGAAACAAACAAACAATATTTAAAAGATTTTGTGAAGAAAACTGTTCCGATATTAAGAGTATTCAAAACGTAAAAAAATGTATATTATTTGATACTTTCACGTGCGCAAGCGTACATGTATAACATTATATGCAAAAATATTTTTTAAAATTGCACTGAAATGTATGATTTTTTTTTAAAGTGGGAAATTGTAAAGGGATGTATTAATGGATTGTGTACAATAATGTGCCCGCATTTATTAAAGAAAAAAATTAGATTCTAAAAAACTCTATTTTAATAAACTAGATAAGAAATAACTACTTGGTAAGTTTAATTGCCATTATATTAGTTTGTGTAATGGCAAAGTGTAGAATGATAGCTACCATACCAATCCAAAAACAATCATATTAACATTCCTAAATTAGCACAAAATTGTCAATATTTTCCTACTATTAAAGTTATAAAAGACAAAGCCTGAAAGAAAATGCTAATGATTTTAATTTTTTTCTTTTATATTCAGTTTAATATGGCATTACATTTTTTTACTAATTTAATTTCCATTGCTAAAAAAGTTAAATCGCATATTTCTTTATGTTCCTTTGTTAATTATACTAGGCCATGAATCTTTTCATAGCATTCTAAATACTTCCTATCATTTATACACCGTTTTTGTTTCGAACATTTGTCAGTTGCTTACAAAAGAGATGTAAAACTTCTAAGCCATCTATCTGTAAATAAATTCTTTTATTCCTTTTTTAGCCTCCTGCCAAATTCAGTAACTCGATCGCTTCGTGTCTTTTCCACCTTTTTTGTTTATAACGGACGCGTCCACGTGCTGAGATCCACGTGTTGTCCTATTGAAAGGAGCCGAGTGCAAGGTGATCCAGTTCATTTAATCTAGGAGCGTACGATTTGTATGTTGTTTTTCTCGCCTTTTGTGAAGTCGATGGCTATTATTTTTGAGTATTCGGCATACTGGTTTGGGAGGAATATAATTATCCTGTTGTTTTGACTCTATCCGTTATCGTATCTGTTGTTGCTAATTTTTGATCGTTTAACTTTTTGTATGTGTCCTATTATAACCACGGTCAATCAATAAAATATATGTTTAACACCTGTAGTCTTTGTGTTTCTTGAGATGTTGATACATTGTAAAATCCATTGATGTCAAAAGATGAATGCATAGTAGATTTCATATCACTCATTATTTTTGGAGCAGTTTAATTTGCTGAAATTGTCGTGGACGTTTTTTACACCAACCTCTGACTTCCTTTACTTGTGCTGATTCACTTACTAATAAATGGTTCAGAAAATTATCTTTGACGATATTTACTAGATTTTATGAATTAAAAATGCAGATTCCCCCTTCCCCCAAAATCCTGCTACTTACTGAACAGTTGTAAGGTATAAAGATTGTCTGTGCTTTAAAAATTAGAGCCCTATTATAGAATTGCAGAGTATATGTGCAAAAAGAAGTTCACGTTACGAGCTTGATCTTAATCATTAGTTGCTAGATTTTTGTACATAATAAAGTGACTAAGCATTGTTGCCACTTGAGAAATGATTAATCACCATTACCACTAAGATGTTTAGACTGTCATACTGTCTATAAATCATGTGATTAACATTCAAATCGTTTTTGCGGCGGCTTCATCATACAAAATGCATTATTAAACTTAGTTGGTGCAAGTTTTTTGAGTAATAGGTATTTATTAAGAAGAGGTGGGTAGGTTACAAAATTTTAATTGGATTACCAATTAATAGTTATTTTTTCAGTAATTTAATAGTTTTGTATCACTATACCCTCTTTCAAAAGACTTGAAAGGAAATTATTTTAGGATCGAAAGGATCTAACGTGACCGATATTTTTAATAAATGCATGTTTTTTTAAGTCGATTGCCTTCTTAAGAAATAATTTTCCGAAGAAATCTATAAAAACTCCGATAATCTTTGCTGCTATTTTAATAAACGAATATGAAATATATGTAAACGGTATATAAATAATGATAATCGAATGAAAGGCTTTTAATTTATATATTCATTTATTATATTCCTTTTAATTATTGTTAAACGATAGTTAACTTCTATCTTTTTATTGTTTTAATGGCTTTTCTTCTTTTAATCTTTTTTTAAATAATACATGATATTAATTAAACTTTATTAATGTGGCATTTGAAGTTACAACATTATGAAAATAATCTTTTAATTTTGTACTATTCTTCAAAAAGTTCTTTTGAAGCAGCGATAATAATCTGTTCAATTGATCGCTGTAAAACTGCTCCTTTTTATTTATTTATTTTTTAAAATTTTTATTTATTTATTTAATTTAATTTTATAAAAGAACTCTTTCATCTTCTCCAACTATTACCACAATTAAAAGTTCAATAATTCAATTTTATTTACTTTAGTTAAAATTAATATACTTGAGTGAATCATTGGAATTATCCAGCTTAGAATGATAGTATTATGGATACATTTATTTCTCTTTAAATACGAGTTTATAGGTATTACTCTAATTCTTTATTTCAGTATACAGTAAGTTGACTTTATTAATCCGACACTGCAACAATCGGGTTTTTCTTCTCTATTGTTTTCAGTGATGATGATGACATTAATGAAGTGGCAACACTAAACAGGCATGTTAAGCGGGGGGGGGGGGTTGTTACTGCATGTGGACATCATTGTTCTCGACACATTAGTAATATGCTGACACACAGTAATATATTTGTAATATTTTTTTGTATATAATTTAATTATGTGCAAGAGATGTAGACTTTATTATTTAATTATGTTTTATGAATTAACCACTATTAATCCGGCAGTTTCATTTAAACAATCTTTTTCCGTGTTATTTTTTTAATTACTGAAAATTACTATATTTCCTGTGTTATATAATACTTGACCTTACTTCAAGTACTGATACATATGTGCATCGTATGCATGAATAGTTATTTAAATTTTATTTTCGAATAATTAAATAACTGGATATGTATTTTTTTCACTTAATAAATAGTTGACATTTCGGTGTTAAAGAAACAATTTAATATTTGATATGCATCGATAAAATTAAAATTCGAATTTTACAGTTAATAAATAGTTTTTTTCTACAAACTATTTAAAGAAGGATTGCAGTATTTATTTTTTTTAAATGGGAAAATTCTTCGCTACGAGCAAGAAGACGGAGAGCTAGGGATATTCTTTCAACTGATTATTTTATAATATTGCAAATTATCTCTACAGATAAGAAAAATGAAATTCTACTTGATTTTTTTTGTAACAGAGAGGAAAAATTTACTTTATAACATCTACTTTATGAATACATTGATCGAGAGAGAACAGTAAATATATTTTGTTTAAAAATTCTAAACTGAAATAATGAACTTTTGTATTTTAAGACATTATATGTGCTGTTACTTCCTCGAATAATGACTTGATGAAAAATTTGAGTAAAACTGACTTAATCATTTTATTTATTTTTAATGCAAATTACCAAACGAAAAAGACTGCTATCAATTCTCTGATAAGAAAATATATGTTGCCGTTCATTGGAAACTGTATACAGCTATAAACACTGAAGAGAGGGCTGCTAGTCAAAACATTACTTTATTTTGTAAAGCATTTTTGTTTGATAAAATGCCATATGTAGCATATGTAAGAAAAGGGGAGGGGAGGGGGATCATAATTTTTAAAAATTCTGCCTTGTCTTCTCTTTGTTAAATCCAAGTCACTCCTTTCATATACTAACATTTCTGTGCGAATTCTTCAGTTTTTTTTCTTTTAAATTTTGTGGCATTATATTGTATTTATTATACATTATATATTTATATGACGCTATATATTATACTTTATTTTGCATTCAAAGTGTCTCTCTGAAAACTTTCTTGCATATTCTTTAGTAAACTATTATCCCCCTTTCTTTCCCTCCCCCCTACAAAAAATTAATTAGAGATGAAATTTCTTGTATGATTTTTACACTAAAACTGTGGTATTGTATCAATTTTCGATCATGTCAAACTATTAGAAGTTATTATATCTGCTTATCTGACCAATTGGACAATGTGCATGCAAGCATAATTGCTTGGGGGAAAAAAAAAATAAAATCTAGATGGGTGAAAATTAATATGAACTATTATAATGATACTTAAAGATCTGTGTTGAATTTTGAATCATCTTTATTATGTGGTTGGTTGACTGCCTATTAGTCTACCAATTCCTGACTATTCATACAAGGTTACTCAAAACTTCAACTAGCTAGATATCTGAAATGTGGAATGAAATTTCGACATTAAAACTCTAGTCATATGTTGAATTTTCGATTCAATTACTTAATGTCGTGAAATCGTATTTTAATTTCTATAAAGTATATAAAGCATCAACATTCCTTTAGAATAGTTTCAGTAATAGTTTTCACCTTTAATTCAATATGTATGTTACCGTGATAACAATTATAGTATTTTTTTAAAAAAGAGGATCAGGTGATCCTTAATTTGCATATGAAATCGATATATCAGCTTTTCATTTCAATCTTATTACAAACACCAAAAATCATAAAAAGCAGGATGGGAATACATTTAACAGGATTGTATCAAATAGGAACTATAAATAAATCATCGGATTTCTTAAACTGTATTTTTATGTTTTAAAGTTTTATAACTTCCGTCCTTTTAAAAATTTATTTCAGTCATATTCTGAGAATAAATTTTGTCTAGTTTGAATGAGAATGACATTGGTGTTGCTATTGCACATGACCACATTAACACCAAGAATAAACGTTATTTTTTAACCATATGAAGCGAGAGATTTAATAAGAATATATAACTGAATTAGATTCAGGAGTGATATGAATGTGGATACTTTTAAAAGAAATCAACCTATGCATAAAAAAGGAAAATTATCATAAAGTCAATTATTCAATATCGGCTTTGATAAATAGCACATGTTTCATTTATCGCTGGTATTACAGTAGTACGATTGATTTTTCTGGTATATGAATTACAAATATATATAGATGAATTCCAAAAAATTATGTGTTTTGGTTTTTAGGCTCTGAAGCATAAAGATAACTCGAAATATTCGGATATTTTGGTAATTAAAATATTTTTCGTTGTATATTTCGGCATCAGAGAAAGTGAAAAAGTGCAACTTTCAGTTTTGGCTTAGTAAAGAAATGGCTGACTAAATCATCATTAAAACAACAATGACGTATGTTAAATCTGATGCAATTTTTATTTAATAAAATAACAAATAGTATATTTTCGTATTCAGTTCCAAATACTTTAAAACCTGGATTAATATCTATAGGTTGAAAAAACAAACAAACAGATTAATATCTATAGGTTGGAAAAAAAAAAAAACTTTATGCTTACAAAATTGGATGATTTTTTAAAAACGTTTCTTGCACTTCTTTCCTCCCACTCCACTTTCTTTTTTTAATTTCATTTCATTTGTTGGCTTGTATCCGAACAGTTGTTCATTTTTTTCCCCCTCTGGGATGGGACATTCTTAACGTAGCTGTAAAATTTGTGTGTATTTTTCTTTAATATTCTTTCTAAAGTTTTATTGTCATTGACCTGAATAGATATCTCTGCATTATTATTGTTTTTAAAAATAAATAATTGCATAAACAACAGTCCGTGTTGTATATGTATTTGAAATGAAAGAATCCGTCTTAAAATTTTTTTTGCTCTATTTTATCTTCTGAATTCCAAAGCACATACTATTATAAATATTTATTCGTCTGTGTTTTGACACTGTCGTCATTTTCACATCATTAAATCGAAATCTTCGATCAGAAATTTTCAACAAACAATTTTCATCCAGATTCTCAACATGAAGATAAAATTTCAGTCTGAAAATCAATAAAGATCAGTGTTGTTCTTTCTACTTTTTCATGCAAGTGCTTTTATCTCAGCAGATGTGTTTTCGTCCAAATGGCAATTTTCCTACGATATCGTCTGCTGGTTGTTTATATTTAGTGACTATTCAACGTTGGTTACCTACTATAGACTACTTTTTGTTCTATGCGAATAATATCGTCTAAAGGCGAAATACTAACTTTACGCCGAAGGCGAACAAAGAACTATTTTATTTCCTATATGTATGATTTTTTTTTATTTCATTTTATGCCTTTATTAATATCGAAATTTAATCTAATCCCACGGGGTTTGATTAAATTAGTTTAAATTACTATTTCACTCTGTAAGCATTTTCTATTAATATCAGAAGTATTTTTCATTTATTTTATTTAAACGTGTGAATTTTAAAATGTACTCAATATTTTTTTAAAAAAAACCTAACTTAATTTTATTTGAAGCTCTGTTGACATATAAGATATGCTGTTTTAAGAATTATGTTCATGTAATTTTTCCTAATGCATTCAATATCTATTATATGCTTATATATTCGTAATTTTTTCTTAAAAAAATTATTTTATTTGTAAAAATTTCGTATATAAAGAGTTTTTAACTGCCATTTATTAAAATTATATATGACCTTTAATAATCTGTTAATATTAACATATGGTAAGTTTTTCATGTTTTGAGACGTTTCATACCTGCATAATTTATTGAATTTATAAACTTTTTTTTTCAAATTATTATTTTCTTTCTTTCAGTACGTTTCTGTATGTGAAGTTCTTGGTTGTATGGGCCTTGGTGCTGTTGGCCGACTTCATTCTGGAGTTCCGCTTTGAGTACCTGTGGCCCTTTTGGCTTTTGCTTCGCAGTGTGTACGACTCTTTTAAATACCAAGGGCTGGTGAGTGATCAGTTTTGTATAATTTTTATTTTTAAGATTTATGAAAGTGAATAATAACTAATGCAATTGACAGCATTTAGCATTTTTTAAAAAAGATTTCTGTTCAAAAGCTCTGTTATATGAAAAATTATTTATTTTGAGGAGTTTTAAATAAACATTGTGCAATTTAATAATTTTTATAATTTTTTGCTATTCGGCATCCTATAACAGTATTTTATGATTTTGGTAATGTTTTATCTATGTAAAAGAATATTGGTGAAAAAGATTTTAAAGAATATTGGTGAAAAAAGATTCTAAATAATTGATGAAAATTCTGAAGTTTAAATAAATAATTTTTTTTTTTTTTTTTTTTTTTGTAATTCATTTTTGCTTGCTTTCCCTTTTCTAGTCTTATATCTTAATATCTTTTCTAGTCAATTAAACTTTTTAAGTTACTGGATTACTCTGATTTGTGATTATTTGTTACTGTATTCTGATAGGATTTAATGGGCAAAAGGAATTTTAATTTGTCTTATACAGATATTAATTAAAATTAATAATTAAATATTAAATACTGGAATAGTTTCTTTGTCATTGAACTGAAAAGTAATTATTATAATATTTGTATGTTGGAACTGGATAAATGCATCTCTTTTTATAATATTTTCAGGAAGTGTTAAAAATTAAATATACGGATATTGTTTTCTGTAACAATTATGTTATGGTCTGAAGTAAAATTGCACTTTAATTAAATCTTTTCAATTTAAATAATTTATGGTTCATTTTGCGAAATGTTTAATATTTTTTCTTACTTTTTAGCTTTTGTATTTACTTCATACACTATTTAAAATTAGAATTCAGAAAATTTGTCCTTTCTATTAAAATTGAATTCATTATTGGTTATTTATATTATATATGATGAAAACAAAAAGATGTTATCCTTATTATTTCTGAGTAATCTTTTGAAAAGAAAATTTTCAGGATTAATCTGGTATAATGGGAGAAAACAAAATGCTGTAAATGTAATTGTTTTTTTACTTATAAAGTCTTATATATATTTTTTCCTTTTTTTTTTCTTGCAGGCTTTCTCAGTTTTCTTCGTTTTCATTGCATTCACTTCAGATATGATTTGTTTCCTTTTTATCCCAGTTCATTGGCTGTTTTTTGCAGCAAGCACATACGTTTGGGTACAGTATGTGTGGCACACAGGTATTATTTCTTAATTAATGATTAATTAGTGTTTAATAAACAGTGATTAATTTCTAAAATATGAGGTAAATGAAAGTCCCTACACTTGATATTATGCATAGGAAATATCTATTAATTCTTTAATAAGATTTTATTTTTCTGTTATTCAATGGTTTATAGATTTATCTGTTTAATTAATCATTCATACTAATCCATACCATGCAAAGGGAATGATGGCCATTCCATTTATTTGTCCATCCATTTAAACTGCCCGTTCATTAGATTCAACTACATTTTATTTCAATAGCATAAGTGAATGCATTTTTGGAGTTACACTTCTAGTTCTTCTACTTCAAACCTCTACAGCATATCCACCTATATTCAGAAGGAGCCAAATCTAAATGGCACAGTAAGATTGAATTTAGAAGAAATTAGGTGGAATTTGATATCCAATATTTCACTCCATGCTGTACTATTTCTGTCTCTTTTGTATAATTTTAATAGATTTTGGAATGCTGCCTCATCATTGGCATGGCATTGAATAAACATAAATTTTAAGATTTTCTGATTAAAATATAAGTTTTTCTGCAACAAATGTGATCTTAATAATAATTAAGTTACTAATTTTGGAAAACATAGAATAAAGATTGTAGAGGATAGTATTGCTTCAAACTGACTATGTCAGGGCTATCCCTGGCTAGCCCCCAGGTTTGGTTGAAGAGAGAGGATAGAAAATTTGTTTTGTTGAACCTCCTTTGCATATTTCTTTAGTTATTAGTGATGAACTAATATTAAGAATTCCGTTTTGATTATGAGAACTGAAATTATTGAAAATTATGATACTTGTTTAGTAATCACTTACTAGCAATTATTCATTTAAAAAAAAAAAAAGCGAAGGATGCTTATTGCAAGCAGCGATGATCCAAAAAAAGGGGGGGGGGATTACCAAAGATGTCATGTTAATCTATGAGTTGTGTTCGTAATGTCATGAAGTTGTGTCTGTAATTTGCCTGTCGTGTGTGGTACAGTATCAAAATAATAATTATTTGATTTGATAAAAAACTTTAGATCTGTTATATATCTGTAAAACTTTTTAGTGTATTTGTATGAACTGTCTGATATTTTGAATATGTAAATACTTTTTTTTATTAACAAGATATAAAATACGTTTGGTTTGAAAGTTAGGTAATTGTTTAAACATGTGTGCAAATTTTAACATGAGTTAAAACCTTTGTCAACGTAAATTTGGAGCAAAATAAACAGCTGGTAATAGCACATGGTTATTATAAATTATTGTGAATTATAAAATGAAGATTGATATTTAAATCTCAGTGGAATATTGTATTTTAAGAAACTGATAGAATTTGAATTTTTTATTGTACAAGTTTGCATTACGCTGTACATATATGTATTCTTATAATGTTATTGAAAATTTTTGTTGTTTTTTAATCTCTTCTCGACCTATTGGCTAGTATCTGTTCTTATCAGCTTATGTATTGTTTCGCTTATTTTAAGCATATTACTTCTGCTTATGTATTATCATTACCTCTGACATAAAAATTTCTGATTATTTAAAAGAATTGATTTTTAAATATCTCTTAATTTATATTGTTTTGATTTTTTGTTTTTGTTTATAATGTATGTTTCTTTCAGAGAGGGGTATTTGTCTTCCTACCATCTCTCTATGGCTCTTATTTGTATATATTGAAGCTTCAGTGCGGCTCAAAGAACTTAAAAATTTGCCATTTCATTTAGATCTTTGTAGGCCGTTTGCAGCTCACTGGTAAGTACTGATTATTTATTCTTACTTTGATTTTCCTTCAGTTTTGCAATTTAGAGTTCTTCTTTAAAAATGCGAGATTAATTTTCAGAGATGTTAATACATAACAACACAACAATTTTTTCACTATAGTGTGGTCTAATTCCTTAATTTTCACTTTTGTCTACTAAAATCCTTGATTAATTTATTTTTGGTTGCCTTCATTTCTCACTTCCCCCCATCATTCCTATTATCTTATAGGTATAACGAAATTACTTTTATGTTAGTAGTGGGGATTAGATTAAGAGTCAAAATACTTGAGTTAATTTAATACCATTTATTGATTTTTTTAAAATTATATTTTTATTCCATTTTATTAATAGTTGGATTAGTTCCATATTTTAATGAATGGAAAGATTGGAGTTATTTAGTATTATAAATTTTTAATGAACTCACAATTAATCGAATGGGGAGAAAAAATTTCATCATTCAACTTCTTTTCTGGAACAAAATTTTAAAAAAAGGGGAGGGGTGGTGGTGGTTAAAACAGCTTGGTTGTAATTGTATGTTTAGAGATACATCAGATTTGTAATATTTGTTATTAATATATGCGTAAATGAAGGTTTTATTATTTGTACTTCTCAAATATTAAGTATTTTATTGTTTTGAGAATGAGCTCTTGGTACACTTCTTTCACTTTGATCCAGTAAACTTAGCATTTCATAATATTTACTCATCACTTCTTTTTTATATTCTAATACTAAACTCTTTCACTGTTGCACAACAGACTTTGTGTTGCATAACATTCAATCTTTGCTTCATGTTTCATTGTTTTAACACTAAGCTTTTGGTAATCTTCTTTCCCTGCTATGCGGTAATCTAAATGTTGTATAACTTGCTACTCTCCATTTGAGCCTACAGGTTCAAAGTTTTGTGACTTTTTTACATTTTAATATCATATTTTTTTGTGTTTACAGTCCTTATTGAAATCACTTTCATGCATCGCTAACTGGTCTGCTAGGATTCAAAACATGTACATATGTTAGGAATCTTTGGTTTTAATCATAGGTAAAAATTTTAAATAATTCGAAAGCCTGTTTTGGCAAAATATAACTGGTATTTGTGTTTCAAATTACCAAAAAGAGTAAGAACATTTGGAGAAGAACATATATGTGAATATTAATTGTCATCAGTAAGCACTGCTGTTGTCAGGCTTGTAACCTATTCCAGGCTACGGTGTCCTGCTGGTAAGGTCTCTTCTTCGAAACTGGAGAGTTCCAGGTTTGAGGCCTGATTATACTGAAGAACTGCTGCGTAAGAGAGTCTGGTGCACTTTAAATCTGTTGGGGCTGAACGTTCTCTTGCTGGTCTGGTGTGGAAGTTTGGAGAGGTGTGCCAATTCGGGCATCAACTTCATCATCTGACCATGGCCCAAAATTATGTCCATCACAAAATAGCCCTAGTGTTACTTCAAAGCGGGATGTTAATATAACTAAACTGAAAATTGTTAACTATTCCATTATGCAACTTCTAAAAGTAGTTGTTATGTTCAGCATACTTTTCATTTATATTCTTATTTTTACACATATTTTTCTTGGTTTTGCACTTATCAAGTTGTATTTACTCTTATTTCATGTCCCTCAGTTTCTTTGTATGTACTTAATTTCAAGATCATATGTCCTCTAGTACATGTGCTTCGTGTAGTCTCTGATCAGGAAAGTTTTTGCGATATGTAATACTATTTCTTAAGATATCCCAATCTTTATTTCATCCTTTTGTAGTTTAGTTTTTTTAAAAAGATTGTTTATATAATTGTCTGTGTATTGATGATATGCATATTGCTTTTCAGCATAGGTTATCCAGTCGTCACTCTTGGATTTGGATTCAAAAGTTACGTTGGGTACCGAATGAGGCTTGTGAGTATTGTTTTAAGAAGTTTAAAAATTAAGAAAGGTCTTTATTGGTATATATTTTTTTGTTTGATTTGTTCATTGCATATTGGTTATATATATTTTATATTATTGCTAAAATATTTGATTTAATGTTTAGATTTTTTTTTTTTAATTTTCAACTCCCAGTTTTCTTTTTTTTGTTTAAAAATTTTTAATAGTGCTTAATAAAGATGGGGGGATGTAAAAATAATATGAATAATATCTAAGAATTGACAAGACAAACATAAGGAATCAGCTGTGGAAATAGAAATCTATTTTATATTCATATATTATGATTAGAAGCTAAAATTGTATTTTTTATATTTAAAGCAAGTGTTTATTAATATTATAAATATAGTATTTATTATAATTTTAAAAGCTTTTATGTTGGAAAAATAATTTATTACTTTTTAAATAAAACTGTGCTCACATTCAAAATTAGGTAAACCAAAAGATTATATAGTACAACATTTTATCTTGCCATTTCCTAGTTAATGAATAAATAGAATTACTAAAGAACAGTAGTTTCAGCAGTGAATTTCCTTTGGATATTTGAGACAAGTACGAAGAATAGAAATGAAATATTGCCTATAATTTGTAATAATATGGAAGAACGTTGCATATTTCATGGATTTGTGAAAACCATGTACATTTTCCCCTTGACTTTTTAGTCTCTAAGTGATTTCTTACAATTTGAACTCTTCTACAATTGATAATATTATTCCTCTGATTCCTTGATAAAATTTAAAATGAGCTCATGCTATAAGTTGATAAATAGAATCTATGATTTTTTTCAGTCATATGTGCTAAATTTATACACAAGCTATATAGGATTTTTTAAATCAACAATATTGGCTTTCATCTTTATAATTTGTAAATTTTGCTATATTATGCAGTACATAGATATAGTATTGTAAATTATTAAACTTTGGAAGTAGTGTTCTGGTATTAAAAATGACTTAATAATGTTCCTTCTTAAGTTTTTCTGTATTCTTAACAAAATAGTTTTAAAAAATGTTATTTTTATTCTTATTATGCACCATATTTTCATAAAAATTCAGTTACAATTAGTACTGGAATTATTGTATTCTTGTAACCCAGTTAGTATTTTTAAAGTGAAAAGTTAATAAACTGCACCAATAGCAGGTAACGTATAATTACAGATTACACAACTGGGCAGTTATTAAGTTCTTTTCGTTTATCGTAATTAATTTTTGATAATATTTTAATGAATTATTTTATAAATTTCATCTTGCATGTCATGCATTTAATAATCATGCAATTTCTTCCCTTATTATACTCAGAAATTTTAAATTCTGCAAATTGAATGAAATGACTGTTATTATAATTTGAAATTTTCACTTGTTTGCAGAAATTTAAAGAGGTTAAGTAAAGATTGTGAAAGCATACGAATTTCAGACTATTCAAAATGATGAGCAAATATTGGTACCTATGATTATTTTTTCAAAATTTGGCACTTAAAAAACAAAACTGTGAACTTTGTACAGAATCAGTTTTCATTACTTTCTCATGACTTCTAAATTTCTTCTTCTTAAAGTATAGATTCGTTCACTGCTTTCAATATTTTCTTTAAATACTTTCGATTTCTTGTCTTGGTTATGAAAAGTGTGTAATCAGTTTTATTTTATTATAATAATGTATGGAAAATTTAGAAACAGCCTATAGATGGCACTCTCACCAGTATAGAAATTGTACTCCTCACCTGAGAAAAAAGAATTTCGTTTTAGACTTCGATGGCGAAAACAGCCAAACTTTCGCGGAACTATAAGTTCCTTTTTAGATTCCCCTTTTGAAAGTTTAAAAGCAGTTAAACTTAAATATTTGTATTGTGTTGTCACGTGTGTACGTGTCTCAAATAAATGTTTGTGTTAAAGATATGATCTCTTTTCTTTCCCGAGCCGTTTGTTTGCAACACTGAACCGAACTTTAGAATTTTTTACAAATGTTGATAGATGTGTATTCTATTAGTAAATTGCATCAGAGACTGATGTGATAACAAATTTGCTCAGAACAACTTGTTGGATCTTGGTTTTCCAGATAATTATTTTTTTGGGTTGTGAAATAGAAAATATTTCTGAAATTTCAACATAAATAAAAATAATACACCATTAATGCTGACACCATTAACCCATTAACTGCCAGATTTTTTAAAAAAATATTTATTTAATATATAGTTACGTATTTACATGTAAACCAATGTAGTACATTAAATTTTACAATACAGAAAAAAAAAATATGTTTTTTATGGATTTAAAAATCAATCCCCATTTGGGGATCACGGTACATTGCATGTAAATAACTGTAAATATTTTTAAGAGTGCCATGGAATAACACATTCTACGTGTAATCCTACATCACACTTCACGCACTGTTTCCGAACATTTTTTTTACAAACCGCACATTTTCTTTGTTTTCCGTCCAATGTTCTTTCTAAATAATGTCCTTGAGGATTTTTTCTTACGTCTTCTGGTACGCGCTTCAGTGAACTCACACTGTACGATGGTCGTCCACAATTTTTCGGGTCAGACACGGAATGTAAATTCAAATAGAACCGTGCAACTTCTCGTCTGAAATTTAATAGCGGCATTTTTCCATTAGCAATACAATATATTGTATGAGCATTAACTAGAGCCACATCCACTGCATTAGTGAAAATAGGAAAGTACCATTTTTTGCCTCTAATTTTTATCCTATACTTTTGTACATTACAGTCAAGCTTGTCAACACCTCCCATGTTCTTATTGTAATTTATAATACCATTGGGTTGTGGAATTAATATTTTTTTTTTCTCAGCCCATCTCGGCACACGTCCCAAAGGTAAAACTTCCAAATGATTTGATAACATTTTAACAATGCTGTTATCTTTCCAAACAAGACCAAATATTCCATTTATTTCATCATATCTATAATCAAAAGCCGCTCTAAATTCTTTCTTCATTTCCTTATCTGTTTTTATAGGGCACTTATTCATCCTATTACATCTCACCGTTCCTGTCGCAGGTATATTTCTCTCTTTTAGATTTTTCAGCAAATCAAAACGTGAAAAAATTATCGAAATAAAAGCAGTGTTCCTCTGGTTTGTCTATGGTTGCTATCTTATTCAATATTACTGACACACCTAATCCATAAGTATCTCCTGCTATTTCCACCCCCACATCTTGTTTCTATTATTATTATTAGTGGGCAAATTCAACATTTTCGTTAGAAACATTCTTTCTGGAACTCTCCCCCTTTCTTTCCCCCCGTATCAAGTCTATATTTGTCAGTGGAAGCATTCCACACTTTTGTGGGTAACAGCCTTTTTGGAAATTCCGGAAACATATTGCGCCAGATAACTGAACAAATGAAAATTTCAATTGTAGCATAAATAAATCATTTTACATTGCAATAACCGTGAGCCCCAAATGGGGATCATTGTATTTTACAGGTGCTGACGGCATGAAGTAAACAATGTGCTCAATTTTTATTTTATATTACTCAGAACTCTTGTGCAAACAACCTCTGTCAGAAAAAATAATTCATTTTAATATAAATTAACAGATATTCACTTAGAAAATAGACATATGTGAAAAAGCGTTGTTTACAGGAAATTTTTCGAAAAAATGTCATATATGTATTTTATTTTGCAAATAAAACTAATAAATTAGCTATCTACATTAAGAATAGACTATTATGTAGACACATGACTTTAAAAAAAAATGAAAACCTAAAATTTAGGGATGAACAAGATAAAAATTTTCGTGATCCCCAAATGGGGCCCATGGCAGGGAATGGGTTAATGAAAAACAACAATTTTAATGTTTTTCATTAATGGTGTCAGCTTATATTGTCACTTAAGTTCATTTTTTCAATTAAAAATATTTCTTACAATTGACACCAGTTTCATTCTTCTTCCCCTATTTTCTCTGATTTTGAAATTATTTTAAATATTTTATAACATTACTTTTCATATTGTTAAATAATGAATTTTCATTGCAATAATATCAAATACATTTTTCTTTTGGGTTGTAGTTCAAAATAAAATATAGGTAGGTAAATTAAGCCTCAAATCTTATTTTATCCTGTTTTGGACTAGAGTATGGAATTTCACATATTTTTCACAGTTTTATTGTTCTTTTCTTTATATTGTTCTAAAAATGATATATTTTATATCTTTCTTAATTTTAGCGGAAACAAAAAGAAGTTGCCAAAGAAAATGAATTTTACATGCAGTTATTACAGCAAGCTTTGCCTGCAGAAGCACCAAGCATAGCTGTTTGTTCACAGGAGAAAGAAAAAGGTATTTAAAAAAATTCCTTTTTATATAAATTATTTCTTGTTATTGTCTTAATTTGTTTATATTATGGAAGAAGATAAATTTTAGTTTATCTGTCTACACAAAAAATTGTTTTTTCACTAAAATTTGCTTTTAAAAAAAATCCCCTCCTCTCATCTTTTGGAAATTTTCAAAAACTTAATTTCAACAAATTTCATTTCAATTTTCAACGAAAATTTTTGGAAAATAAGTTTCTATTTCCCTTTTAAAAAAAAAAAATTATATGTTTACATCAGCCTTCACAGTTTTCTTATTAAAATAATTTATTTAAAAATTTTGTCATTGAGAGTGAATAAGAAAATCCTAATCTTTTTTTTGCTATGTTAGTAAAGTAATGAAAGTGATCCCCATTTCTTCTTACTTTCTTTTGAAATTACTGTTTACACAACACTATCACATTTCTAAAGTTATGTCAAGGTTTAAGATTTTTGCCTAATCTAGTTTTAAGATAAAATTAAGATAAATATTTGAACTTTAAATGTGACTATAACTGTTTGTGATGAACTTTAAATGTTTGGTTATAATTTTTTAAAATCTGAATTTGAGAGGGTTGTGTGAATGATATTAGAAAAAAAAAAGTTTTCATTTCCCAAAATAATTAATTGAAATACAATATAATGCTTTATTCAAGAATTGAAAAATTAATAATAAACTTGAGTCTGAAATATACATTTGTTGAATATAGAAAGAGATACTTTTTGCTGTTTCCTGTGACTTGATAATTTTATTGCACTTAAATATGTTTGAATTCTTTATCACTCCACAGTTAGGAATTTCTTTGTTATTGCTATTTAATTAACAAGGTTTCAGCCGCATTAGCTTAGAAACTTGTAGATACAAATTCGTAATGCTATAAATATATTTTAAAATCAAGCAATTTCAAAATAAGTAATTTTTTCTTTTACTTTTTTCATTATAGCTTCCAAAGTAACAGAGGAAGTAATCTCTAATGGTCATTGTGTCACTGCAAATCACGGCCATGGAAGAAAAAGCATTTGTAGTGGAAACAATATCAATAACTCAAACAGTACAAATAGTCAGAACAGTTTGACGACGCTGTCTGCTGCAAATGGTGTTGACAGCAAAACATCATCTTATTCAGAACTGGACTCTCGCGAGTCTCGGAAACACAATAATAGTTCTGTTGTTATGGATAAACAGGATTATCAGTATATGGAGACACAGCTCACCAAACAGACTGTCAATGATTATGACGATAGTGACGAGAGCTGTGAGCGTGAGAAACCAACCTTCAAGAGCAATGGTGTCGCGTGCCATGCAACGACTGGTTCGTCGCAAGGTCGGGGCAAGTACCATAACAGTGTGAAAGACAATCTCTCTACAAGTCTACACACGGGAAGCTCGAGGAGGAATCGCAATTCTGCAAAGGAGATTACCACCAACAGTTTTAGCTCTCCAAAAGATGAGCACACATACAGGTCTGAATTTTTTTTTTTTTTCTTTTCTAAAAAATTTAGTTTAGTTTTCTATATCTATACTTATAATAAAGCTCAATGTGTGTGTGTCTGTGTGTGTGTGTTGGCGCTCTACAGGCCAGACCGTTGAACCTACAGCTACCAAATTTGGTACATGTATACCTTGGAGGTCCGGAATGTGCACCTCGGAGCCCTTTTTTCGAATTTTTAATTAGAATTTGAGATAATTAAAATTTAAGCGAAATTTCGACGTTTTTCCGTTATAACTTTCGAAAATACGATCGCATAAACACGATTTTTACATCAATTTAAAGATTAAAAAATTAGCCTTCTAATGGTATCAGTGTTTTAATGTAAATCTCAAGCTTCTATTTTTAACGAATTTTTAAAGAAATATTTTAACCATGTTTTTTTAGCACGTGACTAGATAAAATAAAAGAATGCCGGAAGTTCAAATAAAAAAAAGTTATCATCGCAAAATAAATCTACAGAAATGCAACTTTCAACATGTGACTGGATAAAATAAAAGAAATATACAATGTGATATTTTCTACAAAAAATAAATGCAACGCAAAGGTTTCTACAATCGTTTGCAATATCTATATCAATAACTCGATAAATCTTCGTTATTGACGGTAAACCTGATTGAATTTAGACAGGATATGCATTGAAATCCGGACTTAATGGCATATTTATGTAATCGTTTACAATATCTGTGTCATTAGTTTAATATTTTTTCCCCCTTTCTCGCTTTCTTTAAAAAAACATATTTAATATTTTGGCAACAACATCGAAATTTTTTAAAAATATTTTGGAAGCATAACCGATGCTTAAAACTGACTGATTTATAAAATTAAAGAATATTATTAGAAAAAGGTGTACTTTTAGAACTTTCCGTCCATCATCTTAAAGAAAATATTAATTTCAGGTCAATCAATGCCCGGAATTACTTCAAGGCTAATGGATATGTGATTTAATTGAAAATTTTATAACACTTTACTCATGGCAAACCAGCTCGTCGCCAAAGGCGGCTAGTGGTTTATATAATGATTGAAAATTCTATCTTAAATCATTGATTCTATTATTCTTTTATGTTCTTTTAATTTATTTTGTTTTGTGTAGCATGTTTATGTTCATGTTTTTTTTTTACTACGGTTACAATTTTGGAAATATATTAATAAGTAAGATTAATAAGGTTAGTTCTCGGACTTGAACATCACTTTCTGTTTATTTAGTTCATTGTTTTGTTGCAATGTAGGCTTTTTCCCCAATATATTGTTTTACATCAAAGCAAAATTTAAATATATAAAACAAAACGAGTCATATACTCTCTATAGATCAACCTACTTTTGTGCTAAAACAGGTGGAATCGAGAGTAAAGAGTTAAAAATTTTCATTTTTTGTGTGCTTCCCCCCACCACTCTTAATATAATAGATCAGTTTTATTAGTTGTTGGTAAACTTGAGAAGAATAATTCAGATATTAATTAATTCTTAAAAAGTATTTTATGGCCTTACTTGCAGTTTATTAAATGTATATATGTAACTAAGTGCAATATATATAATATATATTGCTTTTCTTTTACTGTAAAGATTTCTTCATAATAACTAAGCTATAAATATTTTGTTGCATTATACTTTACCGTATGTATAAGAAAATAAGAATAGGAAGTTAGAATCATTATTTGACGCAAGGGATGACAATGCTATTTTATAGTTTAGGCTTGATATTGTCTAATTATAGTTCAGAGAATCACTGCGTAAAAATGTAACTTTCTTTATTTTGATATTCTATAATGTTTTAGATTACATGTAAATTACCCAAATTCTTTATATTTGAGCCTAGAATGAAAATAGAAATCTCCCAAGCGTGTTCTAAAAATTCGGTTTAATTCTGGTTAAGAATTTTAAGATTTTCTCACATTTCCCCTTTCCACAACTTAAATGTTGTTGGTTTCATTTGGGCTACGAGAATGATGTATGATGCTTTTATAAAAATGAAGATGATCGCTTATTTCACCCATTCTAAACAAAATTTATATCTTTATAATTCAGATCACTTATCAATTTTATATTGTTGGATTTGTCTCTCCCTATAATATTATATATATCAGTGTTTATTTATTCATCATTTCATTCAAAAATAAACTTGCTTAGTTAATGCTTGATTAAACATATTAAGTGCTTAATTATGAAACAGTTATCTTTAATGTATAAATGAAACAACTGGGTTTTAAATTATTTGTTTGTAATAGTTATATGCATTTGTTTAATATATAATCAGTATTCATTCTGTAGTGAAAAATTATTTTATGAATTATTATTTTTTAAGGCGTAACATTTTTATTTCTTCTTAATTTATATTCTTAATGGGCAGTGTTTTTCATATTTAATTTTTGTTTTGATTTTTTTTTTCAAATTGTGTCACAGTGAAATTGTTATCAGTTTCTTAATTGTTCTTATGTGGATTCAAATTATGATTGTATATATATTCAAATGTTATCACCAATTTTCAGTCTCAATTTTAGCATATCGTTTTTAAACTTTTTTTTGGGGGGGAAAAAATTAAATTTATTATTATTACTTTTTAATTAAAAGTTTAAGAATCATTTTACGAGGGAAATAATGCATAGACATGTTTTTATTTTTTCTTTCAGACTTGAGGCTGACATAAAAAGGTTAAAAGTTGACCTTCAGTCGAGCAGGCAGTCTGAACAAGACCTCAGAAGTCAGATACATAACATTTCTGTGGGTGAACGCTCTGTGAAAAGCGAGCTTCTTCAGCTGCAGCAAGATAATGAATCTTTACAAAACAAGTAGGTTGTTTGTTTAGAAGCATGTCTTGTATTGCCTGTTTGATATCTTGGATCGAATTTTAATATTGTATTTTAGTGATTTTTATCATTTGACTTTCGTTTTTGCTGATTTCATTGATTCTTTTTTTTTTATTGATTGCCATTATAAAAGAGTTTAAAATTCATAATGACATTTGTTGCTTGAATAGTTATATCATCGTCAAAGATTATTTAAGAGATTTTTTTTTCTTTATTTTGTCAATGTACATGTGATTGAATCTAGATAACATGCTTTTGATGAATAATCTAGCATTAATTGTATATTTTTTTAAAATATATAATTTAAATGTTCTATATGTGTATTCTTTTGCAACACTTCCAGTTCTCTTACACTGCATTAAAAACTTTAAGGATAATTTAATATAAAAAAAACAGATGTTTCCAATATTTAAATATTAAAATCTTGCCTTTTTAGCAGCACATGCTTGAAAATTAAGAAGAAAAAAGAAGTCCGAAATTTGGATGTCTTATGCTGATCATTTGAATAGTAATGTTTCATTAATTAACCTGTCATGAATGCGTTATTAAAAACGAGATCATGAAAATACTTTCTTGCAAACAGATTGTTTTTAGGCAAGGTGCCAAATATAAAAAGAATTTTAATTTGATATGGAATATAATTATATGACTGTTGTGTAAAAAAATTCTTTTCTGTATTATTATGAGTTTGAAAACTACTCACATTTTGAAGTACTTATTTAAGCAAAAAGAGAAGTTCTAGAAAATTAAATAATATAACCTGTTAATTTAATGAAAATTTTGGAAATTGTTCAACTTCTCTCTCTCTCTCTCTTTATTTATATATATATATATATATATATAATATATATTTTGCTTACCAACTAGTTCATTGGTGTTATTGCTTACATTTAATTTCATTTAAATGTTTTAGACATAATGTCATACACATGATTTTGAGAGATATAAAACTTGTGTTATTTTAATTGTCTTATCTTTTTTTTTTTTCAATTGTAAGAACATTTCTAATGAAGAAAAATCCCATAATGTTATAGTTTTATTAAAAACACAATTGTCTGGTTATCTTTCTTGTATAAAAATTATCTTTTTATTTATTCGTTTATTGTTTGGTATCGATATGAAACAGAATTAGTCTTTTAGCTTTCAATAGCAGTAGAAAGTCTTGAAGAAATATTTTTTGAAACAATGAACATGGGTTTGGGGAATGAGACTAAAGAATGCTGGAAGTTATTGATAAGAAGATGCAAAAATTTTCTTAATTTATAAATATCTGTAACTCTAAATTAAATTTATTTTAAAAAATCATTCTGAAGGGTACATTTTCATAATCTTAACATATTTAAAGATATAAATTTTTTAGCTGTAATCTGCTTTTATATGTCAGTGCACACACAGAATCACAGATACATACATATTGTTCATTATTATTATTATGAGTAGAAATTATTAAAATGCTTTCATTTTAATTTTCAGGCTTCAAACTTTAACTGCCGCCCGACAGCAGGATAAGTTAACTATATCTTCTCTTGAAAAGCGGCTTCAAGAAGAAAGGAAGATGAGAACGATGTGTGAAAACCAACTTGCTGCTGAGCGAAAGGCAAAGAAAGCTGATGAAGCTGCTGCTGCACGGGCTGTTGCTTTGGCTACTGCAAGGTTAGAAGTGGTTTTAAAAGATCATATTAAAATTTTGTAATAAGTAAATCTACACTAAATATCATTGGAAATATCAGTTGCAAACTCATGATTTGACATTCTGTTATCGATTGGTGTTGAATGAACATTTTGAGATATTTGATCCGGATTATGAAAAATTTGTAAAAATATTGTCTGAACTTTAATCAAATTTGGTATAAAATTTTTTGGCTAAGCTAACGAAAAATGGTGAAAAAGGCGATAAATTTTCGATTTTGATAACCTAACTGGTTTAAATAACTGTTTTTAGTTTGTGTCAGTGCTTTAGATAAATTGGTAAACAATTTGTATAGTGTTCTTTAATTTTACTTATTAAAAAAAAGAATTGATTTCTTTTGACTCATTTAAAAAGGAAAAAAATGTATATCTATGATCTGTAGTGTATAATTAAAGTTCTGGGGAATTTAATTGAGTGATGCATTAAATTACTCAGAACATATTCGTATGGTATTAGTTATTAACCACATGTGGATGGATTTTTTTGCAACCTCCTTATTAAAAGTAACTGTAATCTACTAATTAAATGTAAATACAATATAATATGACTAATTTAAAATTGATAAAACTTCAATAAAATGAAAAATTAAATTCACTAGAGGCTTTTAACTTAAAAAAAAATCTGGTTTTGAAAATGAACACAGCATGAGAAAATAATTTGTCTAAACAAGAATGAATATAAAGATATAATGAAGATACATAACTGTATTAATAAATTAAATTTATAAAAATGTTAATGATTGAAAAAAATTGGCATAAACAATGTAGAGAACTTTGAATATAATAATTGTGCTATAAATCTTAATAAACAATGGAATAAAAATATAAGTGTATAGTGTCTTTAAAAAAATATTTTTAATTTTAACAGCAATAAAATTTTAACTGTGTTCAAGGCCCCAAACAATATTCATTTATGATCAGAGAAGAGATAAGGTTTAGATGCATTTAATTGATATTACTCAGAAATATAATAATAACAAATTGTTTTGATTTTAAATTGTAAAATGTAAATTCAAATTGTGATTGACATTTTAATTTTGTGTTAAAATTCAAAGAACTGTGGAGAAAAGAATTTAATTAGAAGAATTATGATCTACTGTATTTGTAGTTGATTTTAAGTAAAAGTCTAAGGTTTGTGGCATTTTTTATCAATTTCCAATTTCTGAAATAATCATTACCTACGATAATAAATATGAAATACAGTGCATGAGTCAAACTTGTTAAATGAAAACAAGTTCAAATAAATTAAAACAAATTAATAATTACTACATTTTATAAGATTGATAGTATTTTTTCGACAGGTAATGAAGTGATTTTAGATAATGATATTTATCAGTTTAATGATATTTATTGTATACTTTTAGGACGGAGTGCACAGAAACTTGCAAATCTCGACGGAGAGACATGGAAAATGAAATTAAACAGCTCCGACGGGATTTGAAATTGCGTGATGAAAAATTAACACAAATGGAAAGGCAAGCACAGGTAATGCAAAATATTCTGTTAAATTTAAGAAAAATATTTATTTATCAGAAAATTTTAATTTTGTTTTCTTAAAGGCCAATAATTAAGAAACAGTTGACATAATTTAACTCTTTGCAAGAGGGAGTGAAAAAAGCTGAGTTAAAATATTACATGTTTTTGAATGGTCATTTTATGTTGAGGAATGTGAATGCATGTTTTTGGGATTACTTAGTGCGGGACCTTTTTTAGAATTGTTGGGATTGTTCACTGAGTTAACAAATTTTGGGTTTTATTATTTTCTGGAAAATTTATTGTCCTTATTGTGTTCATTTTAAATTTATTTTTATTATTTAATGCCATTGCATGGATTGTTCTATAGATTTCCTTTAACTAATTATAAATTTTCTGTTGACTGTTGTTTTTGTATATTTTTGCTGATTATTAAAGCTTTTAAATATTTAATTCAACATGTTCTTTTTATTTTAGTAAATTTGTTAATTAAAGTTATCGATACTTTTAAAATTGTGACTTTGGAGTTGTATGGGATGCTTTTTACCCCACACTTTTTGAAATCTGAATTCCACAATTGATCTGCCATATCCTGTTATAAGTTTGAAAAAAGTATTTTGTCAGATCTCTTTTTCCTGTTCAAAATTCCTGGAAACTAACTTAAACTAATATTTTTACTTTGAATCTTCATTGGTGAATATGTATATAGCTTATCTCGATAAGGGCGTGGCTGAGATCCATTTTAAATATTATCTGAATTGTTGAAATTCTTCATTATTTAAGGAATTATACTTGAGAATAAAATGTACTACTTTTATGTCTAACTAATTTGTCCCCATGGAATTTTTTTTTTCTTTATACAATTACCATTGTATAAAGAAATACCATTGGTAACTCTGTATACAAAGAAATATATTAAAAAGGATTTTATACTTTTCTGCTCATTTCACACTTCATTATATACACATAGATGTAATTACAATAATAACAACAACGAGTGTCAGGCCTGAAAATTTAAATTTCAAGAATAGAAATTTGAATTATGATTTAAATAAAAAAATATTGCAAGATGGCATACAATTGTTCTTTAGTTAAAATACTTGCAGATTTATTTGTATACCTTTTTTTTTAAAATTTACTTTTATTGTAGTTGGATTGTTATTTGATTTGATGATTATAATTAATTGCTTGGACAATATCACAATATTGCTGTGTTTTATGCATTTTTCTCTCAAAAATTGCACCAAGTTTTTGCAATAGTCATGCATGAAAGTAACTTATTAAATTACAGTATTTATCATATAAATAAGTAAACTTTTTTGGAATTGCAGTTAAAGTTTTTCAGTAAGATGAATAATTTATAGGTAGCCTATTAAGATGATCTATATATTCATACAGAAAGAAATTGAATTTAACAAAATATTTATTTCCAAAATGCAAATTCATATGCTCAGCTTTCAGAAAATTTTAAATTTTGGTTTACTGTTTGATAACTAAATCCCAAAAGATTTTTTTAAGAGTGTTACCTTCCAAGCACCTGCTGAAAAAAACACTCTATCTCGAGTACATGCAAGTTATTTATTTTCAGTCTTTGTCCTCATACCAGGAAAATATAAGTAGCACACAAGCTTTGGTTTCTGCTTTGAATGCTATGGAAGAGAAAAATGCACGATTGGAAAACAGTCTGAGTGCTGAGACCCGATTAAAACTTGACCTTTTCTCTGCCCTTGGAGAAGCGAAACGTCAACTTGAAATTGCACAAGGTA
>JAPMOQ010022274.1:558348-573383 GCA_026543055.1 Argiope trifasciata
ACTTACAAAGAGAGAACGAGAAATGAACTTACAAAGAGAGAACGAGAGAGAAAAGTATACATATACAAACAGAAAATACAGTGATTTTTTTTTACTGATTTGAATTATAACCTTGTTTTATGACTCATTTTCTCTGAAATTTTTACAAATTTTCTCTGAATTTGGTCCCCAGAACCCTAAAATATCCCTTGTTCTAAGATGAATAAATATGCTTGCAATGCATTATTCATGTTCACGAGTTTTATTTCTCAACTAATTTTTATTGGATTTGAACCAGGATATGTTATGGAAAGGGTGAACATCTTTAGCGAGTCTGTCAATGCATCATTCAACTTAAAAGAGTCAGAAATGGTGACAATATTCGAAAGTTACATTTTCATATAGTTCTTTATTATTGAAAATAGATTATTTCAGTCATGCAAATAATTGCCTCATTATAAGAAATTATTTACATATTAAATTTAGTATGCAAAATAATATATATTAATTTTATTAGCCATATTTTAGAAGCTTTGAGTTGATAACCCTAGTGGCAGATAAAAATATCACAATTCATATTTAGGATTTGCTGTTTTTAGTCTGTTAGGGATTTTTCGTTCTCATGGTAAAATCTGTATTAAGATTGAAGATTTGTGGATAAGAAAGTTGATTCTGTGAAAGATACTCTGTACATAAATATAACATACAATAAAACTTTTTATTCGCAGGGTATATGTTCCACAAATATACGGTGAATACGGAATGGTAATTTATATGGTATTATAGGGGATACGTTCCTAACTGTCAACATAAAAATATATAAAAAAATCAATTCATTGAAGTTTTTGAACATTTTGATTAATTATCTTAAGGCTTAGACAATGGTTTGAAGAATTTTGTGATTTTTCTCTTGCTTGTTAGTTTTTTAAAGCTCTCTCAATTCAAACTAATACGCAGCAGTCACATTAGCAATTTGCCTCTTAAAAATAAGATGTTGTTCCATAGACAGATCAATGTTCATAAAGAAATTGCAAAGCTCATTTGCCATTCTTAAACCTTCGCTTAGATTTTTCAAATGAAATGTCACGTTTCCAGTGCTTGTTGAAGCCTCTTCTTCAATGGGCTGTGAATTTAGCATTTCCTCCAAGTCGGTTTCAGTCAGATCTTCATCTTGCGATTCAAGCAATTCCTGAATGTCACTTGATTCTATCTTTTCGAACCCATCTCGTCCTATTCTATTCGCGATATCGGCTATGCTTGCAATTTGCATTTAACAACATACTTTAGACAAAGTTGTAATAAGATCTATTTTACTTTTTTTATTAGTCCATTTGACGGCGTTTACAAAGGATATTGGGTTGGAATCCTTTCATTATTATGTATGTATGTACTCATTAGATTCGCGTATATATGTATAATATATATTTAGCTGCGAATATAGGAATTGGGTCGCATTTTTTTAATCCGCGAATAGTAAAAACGCGAATAAAGTAAGCGCGAATAAGGAGCTTTTACTGTGTTATATAATAAAAAGGATCTGTTTTCTCCTAAATTGTCAAAAGGCTTTTTCTTTCATAATAATAATAATTATTATTATTATTTGAAAGTAGTTATTTTTCTTTTTTTAATTTTGTCTGTCATTCATGCTTTTTCTTCTTCTTTTCCAGCCCTCTTGGCTCAGAAAGACAAAGAGATTGATGAACTGAAATCCAAGATTGCTGAGGTGATGGCCGTCATGCCCGTCACCAGTAGCCCCAATTGTTACTCCCCTAATCAGCCAGCCATCAGTCTTGCCTCTGGAATCGTCTCCTCCCTCCTTTATTCCCCCAAGTATATGGGAGAGGAGAAAGTGGTGGCCAAATCGAACCTGGATCCCAATGCTTCCGTGTACACTCCTAAAGTCGCACGACTCGCATCCGAATCCGATATTTAAAAACAGAGGGACTGGTGCAGAAGAAAAGCTAAATGGTTTTTTTCTTCGACCCCTCTTTGAAGATTAATTGATGATTTTTTTTCTCTGTGGCTGTTGTACTTCATTCCTGTGCTCCCCTCCACATTGGAATCATGAAAACAAGAACTTATTTTTTAAATTCTCGAGAACAGGAAAAAAAAAAAAAATCAATATTTGCTGATTCTTCTTAAATGTTTTATGGACATTTTAAATTGTCATTTTTTTTTGTGGACTTTTTTTTCCTGTGCGCGCCATTTGAAGTAGATAATTCTTTTTTGACATTGCAGCTTTTTGCATTTTTTAAAAAAAGAAGTTGCTGTGATTTTTTTTCCCCCTTCCTTCGATTTAAAAGGAAGCTGTTATAATTTCTGTTAGCGATCGTGCAAGACCACCCATTGCATATTTAAATTTTTTCTTTTTTTCATGCGTGGTGTAAACAATGCCAATTTTCAATGCACTCGCCTAATTTTTGTTCCCCATTATATACCATAGAATCTTTTTCAAAATGAAAAAGAAGTAACTGCACCAGTTCTTGGTTTATACTGTTGACCTTGAAACAACAACCCAGTGAAATAATTTTTTTTTTCTGTATTTCACTTAAAAGCTTGCCATTAATTGTTTGGAGGACGCAATTGCATCTTGTATAGAAAGTAATACTGTGACAATGCAGCACATGTAAACCTAGTCTGAAATTTATCATTTTTTTCTTATTGCAAAAAAAATGCACAATATTCCAGTGATTTTCTTTTTTATACTCGTTTATTATTGTTTTATTTTTGAGTTAAAACCTACCGTTCTTCAAATAAAGAAGGGGGAAAAATTTCTCCCATTGAATTATTTCACTGGGTGTCTCGTAAATGTTTGTGTATATTAGTAGCACATTTTTGTGTAATTGCTCAGTGGAACATTTTTGAAAGTTTAATGTATGTCTTTCCAAGTGAAAAATATGTAATGAAAAAAAGTTGATGTTATCTTTTTGTTTCCTCCCCATTTCGCAACGTATGGACACCTGGGTGGTCCTGGCTTATTTGTTTTTTGAAGTTTACACCCCCTACCCCTTTACACCGTTTCACATCTCTGTCATTTGCCATCTGTAATTGTCATTTGTTTTTTATTTTTCGCAGTAGTTCACTGCGAAAAACTAAGAGGAAGACGAGAGCTTTTCAGTTGATGTACCACTGTGCAGTGGAATTCATTAGACATGAATGTATGGATAATTAAAGGAAAAGTCTTTCATTGAAACTAACCATTTGTGCAGTGTTTTCTTTCTTCAGAGATACTCTGATATACATAACACCATTCACTAAATTTTGCACTACGCAAATAGTTGTAAAAAAAAAAAACGCAATAATTTCTTTTATCATGCCAGAACATTATTTTTTAAAAGGTATTATGGTATCAATACTACAGCTAAACATTATGTCCCCACATTTTACTATCGCCAACATTTAGAAAAGTGATGGTTTGTTGTGATCTGAAAATCAATCGAGTTCTAAAATTTTTTTCATGAAAAACTAGTTTAAACTCATTTACAGCCATGATTTCAAAAAGATGCATATTTTAAATATATTTTCTGATTAAAATTGTGCTTGAAGTTTTATTATTATTATAATAAATTACAGAATGCTCCTTATTGTAAGGAATAATACATAAATGGAAAATATTGATTTATTATTAAAGAGGATTAATTTGACATATCAGCTCAAATTGTTGCCATACTTTATTTTTAAAAGGGTGCCAGAAATTCAGTTTTGGGAAGTTATAATTTGTTGTAAGGTATATCTTTTGTTAAAAGGAGCACAATCATAGATATTTATCGTTTTTGTGTTATGTTGCTTTATTTACTTCCCATAACCAATTTCATTCACATCTGGCCAGTGCCTTTGGAAACAGTCGGCCAGTATAAAAAATTTGAATATCAGTGTATATCAAATTTAAGAGGAAATAAATAAATACCAATCACTAGAATTTGGTAGTTTATTCATCGTTGTTTAGAGTATCTTACAAGGCAGTAAAATGTCAAAATAGAGAGAATAAATATTTCATTATGTGGTTCACTATTGTTGAGAACTCACTTTTGTATGCATAGTTTAATTCAAAATTTGTCAAGTACATATAAAACACATTGAGAAGATTTCCTTTTAAAAAATGATCCAAAAATGTTTAAAAATACTGACAATTAGTAAACATATAACCTGTGTATAACTTGAATAAAAACGCAATCTATGACTAAAACACACAAATCGAAAAACTAGCAAGTTTAACTCTAAAAAAAAATCATGTTACTTTTAAACTCCGATCTATTGTTTAATAAAATCGTTGTCTAAGTCTAAACATTCAAAACTTACACAAGAAATCTGCTAGTAAAATATTAATTGACTATGGCCAATAAAGTTAACAAGAAACTAATATGTAAAATTTTCATAAAACATCAAACTATCTATGAAATAACCAGCTATTGTATTTCCGCTATTATTACTATACGTTAAAAGTGAAATAATTTAAAAATGCAATGTGTTAACAATATATGGCTATTTAAGAAAAATGTAACAGTTTAATACAAGGTAAAAACAGCAAGAAAAAAAGTAATAACATGACATGAGATTTTTTTAAAACCTTTTAATCTGTAGATAAGTTGCAGCAATCAAGGGGTATAATAATAATTTAAAAAATGAAAAATTAGTGCTAACAAAAAACTAAAATGCTTCATCACTTCTACATTTTCTTAAATACTGTAAAATTTAAGTAATAATTTAGATCTTTTATCATAATATAAAGATACTTTTTAAATATCACTTCGGAAAACGAAGGTGGAGCATAGAATTTCTAACAAAATATACATTTGTGTATTCTTTATTTGATTTGCAAGAACATCCCAAATTTTTAAAGTATTTTCCACAATTTAGTGTTATTTACACAAGAATAATATTAATATGCTATATATTTATAAGCACTTTTACTCTGTTATTTAATAATCTTCCAGTGCAATAAGTAAGAAAATCTTCTGTGAAGATTTTATTGATTACATTGAATATTGTGATATTTCTCGGTTACCAGTTATGTATTTTCAAACTCTGATATTATTCAATCAAAATATAATACATAAGTGATTTTATAGAATAATTGTCAACAATTCTGCCATTGTTAAAGGACAAAAATATAGTATTCACATTGTATAATTAATGATTCTGTAAATTTAACATTTCCAGTGTATTTTTTCAAGTTTTACTACAAATAGTATTAGTTTTGTTAAACAAATTTTCAAGTACTGATTATTCAGCAACATTAAAATTGACTAGATTTTCTTTCTTATGCTTTTTTAACAGCATATACATATCTATCAATTGCATTTCTTATGTATGAGGAAATGATGGTAAAATCCTATTTTAGCTCACCTCTGGCGACTTTTTCAAAATCTTGCCAAATCGAAAGTATTTGAATTAAAAGGTTAAGAAAAAAGAATTCTTACCTTTCGTCAAAAAATTCTTATTATTCGCCAAAGATGGGCTAAAATAAGATCGACCCGGAAATGATATTTACTTATTAGTACTTAGAGCCTAACAACTATTATAAAATAAGATTCATTTAGTGATTAAAAAATAACACATTATTAGTTATTTTGAGATGAAACTTAAGAAAGGACAACATAAGTTAATTTTCAGACAAAAACATACACAGAAAATATTTACAATTGATGCTATTTACAAAGTTAAGGATAATATATACAAGTTACATTTATATATATTCAAATGTACATATCACATTTCATGAAAAGTAAAATGCCTCGTGTGATGTTGATTTCTGGAAGGTTATTTTTATGCAGATGCCCAATTATCCGCTCTCCAGAGTAACAGGAACATGTTATCTTGGAGCAGTGCAGGTGCATTGATGGATATATACCGTCCGATAAGGTTTCTGTAACCTTTTCCAACAGTTGCTATGTAAGGAATATAATCGCCATTGTTTTGGGAAGAGGACTGATCTTTAGTGTCTGGTGGTTTTCTGCTGAGAAGGGGTAGGATGGCTTTCACCTCTTCTTCAAAGGGGCGGAAAACCGTGATGGGTCTCATGGTTGTTCCTTCAGCAACTACAATACACCCCCATGTTGTACCGATGTACAGATCACTACCAACACTGGCCATAGCAGTCACTTGACATCGCCCAGCTAAAAAAGAACCAAAATGCAACAATATGAGTACCAAAATCTACTAATTTTCACAAAATCAGCTCATTTTTTAACTCTCAAAATACTGAAATGTCCTTAATATCCATTCAATGAATTATGGTGGTCGTCCGAAACGCATAGTTATCGCTGCAAAATCTTTACTTCTTTTCAATGAAAGCCATGTGCTTTGTTCCTTAGATATTCTCGCACATATGGGTTTGAGGCACAATTACTTAATAGCCAATTAGTTAAGAGGCTTCACACTGCGGTTGTTGACGTTTTCTTATTTTCAAAGGAGAAACTCAAGTGTTTCAGTATTTTAATGTACCTGAACTTGAATGATTTTAGAAATGAGAGGTTAATATTAAGAAAATTGAGATAATAAAACAGATCTTCTAAATAAAAATAAATCTTGGATATAAGATAAAAAACTAAAATCTCAGAATACATTCTAGCCACTAATATTTTATGTTTAATTGCATATACAGAGTGCATGCTGTAATTGAAGTTCAAATCAGATTTTTAAATATTTAGAAGCGAGTATATCCAATAAGAACAGCTCCTTAAATGATATAAATATATTTTATGTAATTGAATCAATCAGCATATTATTAAAAGTAAGACAAAACCTAAATTTTTATACAATCCCTCAATCTGGAGTTCTAAAATCCAGGTTTCCAGAATTTCATAACTAAGTTAGTCTTAGTCACATGAAAGAGAAATTTTTAAAAACATTTATTAAAAATATATAAATATATCAGAAAAATTCCACTAAATATAAGTATGCAAACATTTAGGTTGCTTAATTTTTTCAGCAGTACATTTAAAGACTTAAATACAAAAAATGTCTTCCCTTCATTTTGCAATTTTCCAATTGGAACTATGTTTATTCCTAATGGTTTAATAACTGCTGAAGATGGCTGGGATGATTAGAAATGGTTTAGAAAATAACCAATAAACCACAATTATATGGAAATATTTGTAACAAAAACAGAAGATACATTTCATTTATTTTCACTATTCGTGTAAATAATAATCATTCACCAATTTTGAAATTGTATAAATTTCTACAATTATCATAATACAAATTGTTTTTAAAAGTTTTTGCATTAGATAAATAAAATATTGGATGATTTAGATTTTAGGTGCAAAAGAGAAACTTTGGTTACCCTATACAAAGATAAACAATTTGGACTAAAGTTCATTTTTTTATTATGTGCGATACTTGCTATATTTCAAATAAAAAAAAAAAATGAACTTCTAATGCATTTTAGTAATATTAAGAAAAATGCACTTACGGCTCAAATGTTCTTCAATACTGATAGACATGAGACTTTCTGAACAAGGTGCCAGTTTCGAACAGTCTAACTTGTGCAAAATCGTTCTGTTAGCAGTATCCCACTGGTATGCAACACAACCTATTCAAACAAATATAAATGTGTTAGCACAATATTAATAATATTACTTAATTCTCTTAAAATTCCACATTTTAAATGAACTACAAATTTACCTGGATAAACATAAGACCAAACAATCGGTTTATCACAAAATCCTCCAACTAACTGATAAACATCCAAGTTGTCCACAATAGGATCATAATGGTACACTATTTCCTGGTTTGTAACTGTAGAATTGACAGTGGAATAAATAGATATCTTTCCTTGTGTTTGCCCACACCACAACTCGCATCTGAAAGCAAAAATAAAATTATTATATGAATTATTTTTGATAATAACTTTTACTTGTTTTTGTAAATATAGTATAGAGAAAGTATAGTAATTGTCAAATAATTCCAACACAAGATTTTGACAAATCTCCATGTTTTCAACCTCCTCAAGTTTGTAAAACACATTTTTGAAAATATCCGTCCGTCTTTCTGTCCTATGACTGTCTTTATGTTTATGATGCAGATAATTCAAAAATACTTTTAGCTAGATGGTTGGAATATAGTATACATTTTTTACATAAAATTTGAAGATTTCTATGAAATAAGTTAACACAATAATGGTAAAACGAATCAAGACAGATTGACAAAATTCGGCACACAGATTTTACATCTATAATGCAGACATTTTTATCAAATTTTGAACTAAATCCAGTGAGGGGTTGACCATTCTATAGGTCTGTATTTTTAGAAGCATGCAAATGCGATAACTCAAAATCCGAATGATTTAGATATACAAGATTTTTTTATGGGATTTTATAATTAAAAGTATAGTTTTGTGCTAAATTTTTGTTTCAATTGGTAGGGAAAAACACATAAAAAATACTAATTCGATTTTCGGATACTCTAATCCACATGCCAGAGTTTAATCACTAAAAACGGTTACCAAAGATGACATGATAGATTCAGTGAACATGTTAAATTCTTGCAAAAGGTAATATTACATAACTATTGTACACCAATGCCATACAAGGCATTCTCTGGCATAACAAATTTATTAGAAACTATGCAAGATAGTAATAGGGAGACCACTGCAGCAAGATTTGTGTTGAAATATGAATATTTAAGCTATTTGTAAAAATCAAATATAAAATAAAAGTGTAAGAAATACTTACTTCTTATCCCCTAAATCTATGGCAGTAATACAAAAGATGGAACCTCCGCTATTCACAAGCTCTTCAATGTTATAACGTGAAGAATCATGATCTTCAGCATCTTCTACAGCCTCCTCTACTTCTGCACTATTCATGCAACAAAGCCACAACTGGCCTCCACTCGTTGCCATAGCAACACCATTCTGTCCTGGCAAAGTGCACATGCTTCTGATAGCTGACACTGTGGGAGCATATGGGTCCACAGAAAAGGAGGTGGTCATTGTGTGATCTGCAATACTGCAAAAAAAAAAAGGATTTTAAATTATTCTTTTGCAAGAAATCAAGAAAAGTTATAGAACAGCCATCCTGTATATGGTAATGGCTGGATAAATTAGTACCCATTAATTAACTGTGAAAGAGCTAAACTCACCAAAACCAAATTGGCATTGCAGCCCTATGAGCATACTTCTAACTTATGAGGGGTATCAGTTTATGCCAATCAAAAAATTTCAAAATTACTGATGTCAAAGTGTGTGACATTTATAATTTTCATTGTCATAACAATGATGACAGTGAAAAAAAATAAAGATGCCAAAATTATTGTCAGCAAATCGCCAATAATTTCACTGTTAATTAATAAGTTCAAGCAAATCCTCTTTTTTGAGAAAAATAAACTTACATATCTATTGTAATTTGGAAGGTAAATGAAGATACATATTTATTATGTATTATATATAATAAAAGAGAAAATAATATTTTGAAATAAATACCTTCCTCTTAAAAAAGTTTTGGCATGATAGTTAAGCATAACCAATGGTAGAATATTTTACAATGTACTTGTCTTATATTCTATTGATTGAAAATGATGTAGCTGGATATAAATAATCTAGAATATTGTTATACTTTATCTCCTATATAACAACTGGAGTACAAAGAGCTTAAAAAGTGATAATTTATCAGTTGCAAATTGCAAGAATTTTGTAATAATAATATATAATTCAAGTAAAAAAAGGTCATAGTTTAATATTTCTGAACTAAAATTAGTTTTGCTGTAATTTTCAACATCAACTCACTCCCCCCACCATCAATTTTACACTTTTATTCAATCGTGTTTTAGTTACATTTTGAAATCTAATGTATAAATTCAAATTTAAAAGAAAAAGGTGAAAGTCTTACTTATATATGTGAATTCGTGCCTTGGAATCTCCCAGCCACAAGTCATCTCCAACAACACACAAACATGTGACAGTGACAGTTTCCAATGTCAAGGTCTGAAATAATGATCAAAGTTTTTATCAAATATATTCTTAATTACTTGAAAACCCCTTATTTTTAAGTGAGATCTTAAGAAACTTTTTAAGGAGTAGCTTAAGGAAAAACCATTTTCAATGAATATAAAAACTTTTCAAACAATCTACCAAATATGCATCTATTATAAATTAACAATTCTATCAAAATGATGAAAATATAAATAATTTCTGTAAAAAAAAACCATAAAATTATTTTCATGTAAAAAATAAGAACATACGTATCCTATTATCAGGAATGTAAACACATTCTTATTTTTTGAAGGAAAAAAAAAAACTATTTGAAAATTTAAACATACAGTTAAAATAATTGGTAGATAATAACGAAAATTATGGTCAGAAACAAAATACATTTCACTGGTTTTTGATTTTATTAATCTTCTATTTAATGATTATTTAAGAATTGTAGTTAGAGGTTTTTAAATTTTTATTTTTTATTTTTATAAATAAGATTATTTCTGGTCAAAATTAAATTTGGTGATATGAAGTTACATGTTGCTGTTGTTGTCGTGTCCGTGTTTTTTCACGGAAAGGGGGTGCAGTAGCTTCTGAGGGTAAAGACTCCTGAGCACTCAGAGGGCAGAAGTCTGATTTCTAGCTCATACACACGACACAACCCTTTTTAGGGGGTGGTCGAATTCATTCACACACTCATTCATCCATCAGCAAGTCGGAATTTAGATCCATATCAGAGACCGACTCATCCCTGATTCAGTACCCCCAGAGGTATCGTTTTGTTATGGGAACTTGGAGGACTTTGCAGTCTCGACATATTTAACGTGCCCCAACTGCCATTAGCTAACACGGCGGTCTTTGGCCAAGACGAGGACAGAACCCGCGACCTTTCGGTTACGAGACTGACGCCCAACCAACCAGGCTACTGCGGCCCATGAAGTTACATAATGATCTTAATAAACAGTAGAAGAAAAAGTAAATAAAAATTACCTTATATTCAAGCCATGACTTTTTACTGCAGGTCAATATGTCCATCTGCTTTCCTAATCGACTAAACCATAACTCCCACTGAGTATCTTGTGCACTTTGCTCTGAAAGAAGGATGTGAAATTCAAAATTTTAAAAATAGCAATTGTGCATGTAAACAACAACAATATCATGTTATCATTTTTGTATTTAATTTTTGATTTTAGATGATTTTATTCCATTAGTTCATGGATTGAAAATTTTTATTTATATCTTAATATTTGCTTTTCTTTTTTTTATGTTAATTCAAATATTTTTTTCTTAAAAAGATAAGTATAAAGTTTCTCAAAGGTCATTTTTAATAAGTTGATTAATTTAAATGCATTGGTTGGGGAGCTTATTTTTTGCATAAGAGCTACAATACACGATGTTATGCCAAACAATGGTAAGAATAAAATTACAATAAAAAAATTTAAAATCCTAAAAGATTTTTCAAGGTGCTAAATAAAACAATATTAAAAGTAATTTCTGCAAAAATGGAATGCTTAACTTAATATATTCATCAAGTTAGTATTGACACATGATGTTAAAATAAATTGCAACCAATGGACTGTTAATAATATGAGAGTGGTAAAAGCATAATTATTATATGTTTTTTGCTGGAATAACAACATGCGGATTTAGATACTTTCATACCGAATAGAATTTTCTCTTGTTTTAGTGCTTTGGTAGCGGGACAAGTTGGAGCATAAACATTTTTAGAGGACTCCTCTAATTCTTCATACATGTTGCAGTCAATATCATTCTCAAATGTACTCATTTCAGATTCTGGAGACTGCAAATCATTGGTGGTGTCTAATGGAAGAACATCCATTGTTTAGGAAAAGTAGCATGAGGTGAAATTAATCCGTGATATTATCTTTAATTGTGGGGTTATTCTATGTGTGACATCAGTGTTAGTTTTTATATTCCACGTATACTGAAATGCAAGTGGAAACTTTTCTAGAAGAGGTTCAGTAAAGGCCGGCCTTAAGAGGCATGAGGTTCCATTTCGATATTTATACTAATCTAATACTATAATACGAGGAATGGTTGCCAAGTCGAAAATCGCCCCAGAATTAATAAACTCCGGTAAACTTGGGGGTCTGGGATTTTTGGCCCCGAGGAATCGATTGGCGCCGGTTTTGAAGCGCTACGGTCGAGCAGTTCGGAGTTACAGATAGGATATTTTCAAACTTTATTAGTTCGCCATAATGGCTACTTAAATTTTCAAGCGGTAACGTGCTGCCATCTATAGCCAATATGGCGAACTAATAAAGTTTTATGTTTATGCTGTTATAGGTTTATAATATGTTTCTTATGTATGTATACATGTTTGGTTTTTCTAAATAAATTTGTCAAAAATATTGAACTTCAACACACTTCAATCTTCACCTTTACTTTACCTTTGTATAGAATAGTTCCCTTTCCAAACTCTAACTTTGTTTAGAATAGTTTACAATGGTGCACTTTAACCGGTTATCTTTTCACCAATGCTTTCACAAATTTTCTTATGGCATGTATTGTTTTGATAAATCACAATTGAAAATTTAAATCTTCGAGTTAGCTTCGATACCTGTTTTCTCCGAGCGGAGCTCGGTCACCCGCTGGTATTATAAATATGAAAGTTTTGATGGATGGATGTTTGTTATTTAATCACGCCAGAACGAAATTGGATGAAATTTAGCACAAAGATGGATTATAGTCAGGAATAGAACATAAGTTACTTTTTATTCAGGTTCATTGACTGGTTAATTTTTATTAACTAAAAACTAACTTTCGCGCCAAAAAGCTGAGGCCAAATCCCGCCAAAGATGAGTAAGGCTCTAGTTTTTTTTCCTCCCCAACAATAATCAAATTAGGCTCAGAACGATTTCGACCGTTTATTTCAAACTATTCTGTTTATTTTCTCTCCGGTCAATGCCATTCTTTTTAAATGTGAGTTAACTAAATCTCCTAATTGTTCTCACTGCAAAGTTCCACAGACCTATGAGCATATCGTTATTTCTTGTCCTTTGTATGAAACAGCAAGAAATTTTTAACGTGCGAAGTTGGGATGCATCCCGCTTTCGTATGACTGGATCTGCGACTTTTCTTTTGAAGAGCCTCTTAAATTGAAGTCTATTCTGGCCTTTTTGTCGGCTTCGGATAGATTCTAATTGTTTGTGGTACTCGTATTTTTTTTTCTTCTCTCTTTTATGGCCCCTCGGTGGCATGTTGACAACTGTGTTTTCATGTAAATTAAAAGTTTCAAAATTATGCGTATGATATTGTTATTATTTATTTCAATCTCGATAGATAAATAAAATAGATTTTAACTAATTTTAAAGAAACGTGAACTTGATTTGCTATTTTGTTTTATTTCGGGTATAGAATGTAAATAAATTGTTTTTAGGTTAGTTGTGTGTTTTTGTTATTAAATTGTATTTATGTTAGTTATATATTTTTAGTCTATGCTTATACTTTTAAATGTATCACTTTTAGGTTAGTTTTAACTTTTTTTTAAAAAAATTTGTCATTACTTGATAGTTTTTCGAAATGCCCAGAAAACGCAAACTTAATCTTTTGAAGGGAAGTAATAAAGCTCTATCTATGAAAATAGCTAGATGATTTGTTTGCAATTTTAGTGAACATTTGCGGACTATCAAACATCCTTCACCTGTGGGATAATTTCACCTCAGAAGATATGGCACTCACATTGACATTATTATTAACAGACCAAAAAAAGCGGCCGGGTAATCCTTTTGAACCAAAGCAAGTTAATAATATGGGACGAGAGAGTATATAGACGTTAAATCACAGCCTGTAGGGCATCCAAGGCAAACAGGCGGTGATGGACGGCATTGTCGTTTAGCAAGCAGGCGATTTTAGACAGCAATTGCCGACCAGACCGCCAGTCCTCAAAATATTTAGACCGTCAATATATTCATTAACCGCCTGGTTTCCAAAAAATGTTAACTGAAACAATCGATCGCATCGCGCATCACCACCAGATACTTTCAAAAACAGGGTGGAAACGAGAGAGAGAGAGAGAGAGAGAATGTACTTGAGGGGGGAGGCAATAACAATTACACATTTCTTCGTAATTTATAAAAAACCATTCTTTAAAAAAATGGTGACAAACTTCTTTGTTTTTATTTATTGTGTAACCTGTCTGCACAGAATTTAGGCATTTCCAATTAATGGCCCAAAAATAAATTTGAAGTGAAAAATATTAAAGCATTTAATCAAACCAAGTTCCAAAATCAAACTGTTTAAAAAAATTGATATTTTTTTCCAGCTTAAGAACCATTAGTTAACAAAAAATAATTTGGGAGCTTTTTTTAATAGTACCTAGTTCATGTATTTTGCTTGTTCAGCCTTAGACACCTTAAAATCAAGTGAGCTAAAATTACGCTTCGCTTTGGCACAAGGTCCCGTAGAAACGTAAGCCAAATGAAAGTAATCGGCTAAAGGTCGAGAAGAGGATGGAAGAGAAATCTTTCCTGAATTTGGAGTATTCATATTTTTTTTTTAAAGTTAAGAGCATTTATTAAGGTATTTTCTTTGCAAATAACATGAATTCTGATATGTTATCTTAACTGAATCATAAGCTTTTGTATCTATATTGAAGTGGAAAGATCTTAATTCCAACATGTTTTCATACCATCATTTTTAGGAGGCAAAGTTGTAACACATGCACTTAGCACTGCCATCTGATCATGCAGAGATGCCACATCCACCAAATGGGTGAGTTCTGGGGCTTGTGCAATTGAAACTATTTGACTAGCTGAAGGTCGATCTTTTGGATGCTGCGCCCAACACAGTGTCATCAAATCCAAGAGATATGTTGGATAAGCCATATCCTAAAAAAGGAAGTATTAATTAAGTAAATCAATGCTTAATTTAATTAAAAGAAAAATTGAAAAAATAATGGTAAACGTAAGTACTCGTTTTGTCACAGACGGTCGTCCACCATCTAAGATATGGTCTTTCACACATTCTTGGCCTTCAAATGGTTGATGAAGAGTTATCAACTCGTACATGAACATACCAAAGGAGAAACAGTCGACCTGTAAAAAATGATTAGATAAAAAAAAATTACGTATGATAAATTCTATTATTAGGTTGTTCGGAAAGTAATTTCGTTTTTTCC
>JAPMOQ010022274.1:573783-593184 GCA_026543055.1 Argiope trifasciata
ACTTTTATGAGCGTGTAATCATGTTACTACCAAAAATATGGCAAAAGATATTAGACCAGAATGGCAATTTTATAATTTAATAAATAATTTTTTCATTTTGACAAAAAAATACGAAATGACTTTCCGAACAACCCAATATATAAAAAATATTAAGAGAGTCAAAAGTATGTGTTACATAATACACGAGTTATTAATATTAACAAATGATGGAATAAATATCTTCTAAAATTTATATTTTCCATGAAATCTTGTTTCATAGTAAACAGAATAATTGCTAAAGATAATTTCTAATATCATTAAAATTTATCAAACAGCAACTATCAAATTTGTAGAAAATTTAACATTTGTAATTTCAGAAAAATTTTGCTATAATTCATAGCAACTGGAATGTATGAATTAGTGGAGAAAATGTTTTGGCTTAGATTTAAGGATGTATTAGCGGACGTTGACATTCAACTCGTTACATAAAGATTATACTACGTAAATTTTGAATAAAAAAATATTTTCACAGTTTAATAAACCTTTATTCGTATAGTTTTGGAAGCCATACATCATATTGTTGTTGTAACGATGTTGATGACATTGTGCAACGAACAATATAGCCATATTGTTCGTTGCACAATGTCACATGTACAAAATAGGTACAATGACGTAATGTCTTCAAAATTTCTCTCAACAATGGAAGTTGTGAGCAGATAACAACTGATGATAAATTTGAGAGTGATTTGAAATCTAGTATGAAAAAAATAAATTTAAATAAAATCGACAAAATTAGTAGCAGTAGGAAGGGGGTAGAAGAATGCATAATGAATTTTCAAATTTCTTTCGAAAATGTATAATGGGAGGAGCAAGTGATCATCAATGATGCAGAGCTATGATCTTTCATATAAAATGGAAATTCGCAAATAGATACAGCAGTTTGCAGCTGGAGGGAGCAAATTAAAAATCAACAAAAGACAATTTTTATATATGCAAAAATTCTAATTTATTTATAACATATTAAAATCAAATTTTCTGCCGAAATTCTAAAAACTAAAAAATCTGATTGTCAGAAATTTTTTTAAACTCAGGAAGCAGAAGGAGAGTAGAAAGCACTTGCATAGTGAATGTACATGATTCTGATGCATATTAGACATTGATAAGATTCATTAATGGTAGATGCATATCAGACATTGATAAGATTCACTGATGGTAGATGCATATTAGACATTCATAAGATTCATTGATGATAGATACATAATAGACATTGATAAGATTCATTGATGATAGATGCATAATATACATTGATGATTCATTGATGATAGATGCATAATAGACATTGATAAGATTCACTGATGATAGATGCATAATAGACATTGCATTTTTAGGCATTGATAAGATTTAAACTTTTCCAAAGTGCAATAATAAAGTGTTGTCCTCGGCTATAAGTTATAAATTTTAATATTTCAAGTGGAAACCAAATTTTAAATTAATCAACTATGAATAAAAATTAATTTCTGATTTAAAAATTTAGAAATGAACTGATATGAAAACATTTTTAATTCATTCCATAAATGTATTTTCACAATCAGACACACAAAAAAATGTTTATCACAAGTTTAACTCAAATTTAATCCAACATATAGACAATTACTAATCTAGTTTTTTCGAAAGTTAATAAAAAGATTATAAAGCAATATATTTGAAAAAGAAGTTTAATCATACATTTAAATGTGCATTACCTTTTCTGTGTATTCTTCTTCACCATTGTATCGCATGATCTCAGGTGCCATGAAACCTTCTGTGCCACCAAAACCTTTAGTGCCAGTAGGCAAAGTGGATCGGCTGATTCCATAATCAGCTAATTTTGTTTCTACATGAGGAATAGGAGTTGATGGATGGAATGGAGGAGGAAGTTCCCAAACAAGCACATTTTCTGATTTTAGATCACGATAGATAATATGTTGTTGATGCAGATATTCTAAAGCTTTGGCAATCTGAAAAGACAAATCTTGCAGATTAATACAACTATTTAAAAAATTGGAGTCTAAACAATGATAAAATTTCAAACATCTTATACTAAGAATTAATAAAAATAAAGTAAATAATTGCATGGCTGAGTTAAAACTAAGTTGCTGAAATATATATACATATATTCACCAATTCAGTTTCAACTCGGTTGAATGTTGAGGAAACAAAAATTCATAAATATTTTTCGGTTTATTAATTAACTAATTTAAAATGGACATCCTCATGCAGTATTCAAACAATATAATCCACTAAATATATTTCAAAAGAAACACAAAAAAGATCTAAGATGTCTGACAAATGAAAATTGATATTTTTTTCTCAAATTTTAACAAGAAAAATAGATAAAATACTTTTAAAAAACCAATTATAACAGGAGTACTTTTTCAGTGATATTACTGATTTGAATAAGTAAAATATAGCCATATTTATTGAGCAGGTTTTAATCTAATACATATACTTTTATTTAGGCATAGTAAATTTGAGTTTAATATTTGTTCTGCATTAAAATGGAATTATTGTAGCTAGATAAATTGTCAAAATTAATAAATATTTATTGTACATTTTGAATTTCATAAACAATTATTAAATATAATAGAACCTATATTATCAAAATTCAATGGACTATAATCAGTTTGGATAATTAACAACTGGGTTAATAGTTTTAAATTCTAATTTTTTCTCCTTTTGACAAGGTTTTACAGAATTTTTTGTTCACAATTGTAAAAACGAATCCATTATTAATATTTAAAAAATATTTTTACTAGATATCAAACTACTTGCATATATTTTTGAAATATTAATCAATTTTGGACAAAAAAAATTGCAAATGTTATTAATTTTTCTTTTTTCCAATTTTTGATTACTTAAGGAGTTCTGAGAAAAACATTCCCTTTTCTTTCATCATCATTACAAACATTTCATTATCTACAATAATTTTCCTATGAATATGCATGGATTTTACACCAATATCTATTGGAGATTTAAAAATGGAATTGTGTTTTAATTTTCTCTCTATATAATTTTTTAAGAGAATAATGGCATTTTATAAGTTTTTTATATGCCTGACATATGAGTAATTTCAGTAGATGTGTGTTTTCACAAGTAAAAATTTGCCTTTACTATACATTCCACATATTTTTTTAGTGTATGAATATTAAAAAAGAATGAAAAGTACAATTCTATTTTTTGGATGACATTTTAATTTATGGAGATATCAGCTGATAGAGGCTTAGATAATTGAGGCTCTACTGCATCATTTCAACAGAGAAACATAAAAACACTTTAACATGTTCAATGCCACGGCAATTTTCAGAAATCTGACCTAAAATGACACTAATTTGAGCTAATTTTTATAATGATATTTTTTGTTCGTTTTTAATAAATTTTCTGTTCATGCAAGCCAGCATTGATTTTTTTGTTCTTTTCCCGGAAACCATCTATCGATATTAGCACTGATATATTAAAAGTTTATCCGTAGCTTCACAAAAACGGCAAGTAAAGGCCTTATCACACGGCAAAATATCGTCTGCATTTTTTGTCAGCAAACGATAATAAAAGTGACGTCACTAGTGTGATGTCACATCAAAATTTCACATGATTGACTGAATTTCGTTTGCAGACAATATTTCCGTCACTTTCGTCGACATTTTTAAACTGGTTGGAAAAAGTTGCCGATTACGAAAAACTTGCTTGTCCGGTTCTGAGGGTAGAAACGGCAAACTGCTGAAAGAAAGTGCGAACGATATTTCGTCGTGTGATAAGGCCCTAAACACAGTACGGGATAATTCATATTTGGCTTTCTAGAAAAGAATGCAATCTACAAGTTATCTCGAAGTTGGCAGTCAACATGTTAATAATAAAAAAAATTCCAATTATTTTTCTCTGCTTTTGCTATAACATCTAAAAATTTAATTCCACATATATAATATTTCGAAACGAGATATCTATCTGAAAACTCTTTTTAAATAGAATTACAACATACCTGGAAAACAATTCTCTGCAAAACATAAACATCTAGCTTGGCCCCTGATCGCCTATAATTCTTTAAAATAGAATCCAAGGCTCCCATAGGTGCCAGCTGAAGGACTAGGGCTAAGGGTCTAGTACAAACTCCAACTAAAGGAACTATATTCTGATGGCGTAAAGATAACAAAATATTCAGTTCTTGGCGTGCAGTGCAATAAGCCTTGCAGGCGTACTGCAAAGGATCGCGCTGCCACTTATTCCAGGCGGCCTGCAAAAATATATAAAATTAATTTTTACAAAATTCCCTATTTCAATTGTTTGTTAATAAATACTTTAAAAAATACATTATGGTAAATGTTAGTTTAAACAGTGTTCAGGCTTTTTATGTAAATTGCAGTGAATAAATACTCAATATCTACCAATAATTAAGGAAAATACACAAGTCCATGTTTCTGCTTGCACAAACATGTGCGTTTTCATTTATCTCTGATCATCAATTCTTTCATCAATTCAGGCTTGAAGTTTGACTGGCAACTATCATATTTGGCAACTTTTTTTTATAGTTTGGAAAAAGGAAATGTGCGTGCCAAAGCAATATTTTTGAAATTTTAATTGATTTAAAATTAAAAGAAATTTTATATTTATCGAAGGTGGCTCAAAAATTATTACACAAAAATACTTTCACAACGTTTTCAAAAATTAGCTTTTAAATGATATTAGCTTGATAATTGTATAATTTTTTCCCAAAATTTTTAAAAAAATATTTTTAATTTAATTTTTAATAATAATTTTTGTAATTGACTTCAAACTTTTTCATTTTTTGCTATTAAAATTCAAACCATTTCATTAGTCAAAAATTAAGGTAGAAAATAATGCTTATTACAATTTCTGTAGCTTCAGAAAAGAAAGTGAAATTACATAAGTGTAATAGGCTAGTGTGATAAGGCTAATAATATGCAATCAAAAGAAAACGCATAGTTACACTTTTAATAATACTGTAATGTCTTCAACTCAACTAAAAAGTTCATATGAACAATAAATACAGGAAGTATATGACTGTTAAAAGAACACAGCTTTAATGTCTGTTATAAATTGATACTTAAAAACACTTTACAGAGGGACTTTTGAAAAAATACAAAACTTTTAATTGAAATAAACTCAAACAATATTTCTAGCAAACTAATTGGTTGTCATGGAAATAAATAGATTTATTAAATGACAAAAGTTTCAGCTAATGATAAATTACTTTGAAATACTTACTTTGTATGCTGCAGTATCCGACTGCTTGGCACCAAATCCTGGATCAACAGGTTGCAACATTTTCATTGCTACTTCAGTGTAAGTGTTACAACCCTAAAAAAAAAATTGAGAAAACAAAATGTAGAAATATAACAGAACATAAAACACATAACAATAAATTTAAGGCCCTTTTAGGAAATAAAAATAATTTTAAAAACAATATAACAATAAACTTACTCTCTGCTTAATATTGGCTTTGAAAACAAAGCCAAAAGCTCCTCTTCCAAGCATTTTTCCTCGTCGCACAGAATCAGGAGGTATCAAATAACGTTCTCCAAGATCAACAAAAATCTGAAAATGTTGAAAAAAAAAAAATATTTGTTTAAAACATTTTTCACTAGGATATTCCATTAAAATTTTATAAAGCATTACAATTAAATTAAAAAATGTTGTGATAATGAGAACAAAAAGATGCCCATAAAATATCTAATAATGATAATTAACGTTTAAAAGCATTCAAGGAATAAAAAATTCCAAACATTTTCCTTGTAAATTATGTCCAGAAGATATTTAATATTAATATCTATACTTATAATAAAGCTCAATGTGTGTGTGTGTATGTTGGCGCTCTACAGGCCAGACCGTTGGACCTACAGCTACCAAATTTGGTACATGCATACCTTGGAGGTTCGGAATGTGCATCTCGGAGCCCTTTTTTCGAATTTTTAATTGGAATTTGAATTAATTAAAATTTAAGCGAAATTTCTACGTTTTTCCGTTATAACTTCCGAAAATATCATTGGACAAACATGATTTTTACATCAATTTAAAGATAAAAAAATTAGCTTTCTAACGGTATCAATTTTTTAAATTTATAACGTAAGCTTCTATTTTTAACGAATTTTTAAAGAAATATTTTAACCATGTTTTTATCACGTGACTGGATAAAATAAAAGAATGCCAGAAGTTCAAATAAAAAAAAATTATCATCGCAAAATAAATCTACAGAAATGCAACTGTCAGCACGTGACAGGATAAAATAAAATAAATATAAAATGTGATATTTTCTTTAAAAAATAAATGCAAATGATTCTATGATCGTTTGCAATATCTGTATCATTAATTCCATAAATTATCTTTATTTACTGTAAACCTGATTGAATTTAGACAGGATATGCGTTGAAATCCCGATTTAATGGCATATTTATGTAATCGTTTGCAATATCTGTATCATTAATTCAATACTTTTTTCCCTTTCTCGCGTTCTTTGAAAATAAAAACATATTTCATATTTTGGCAACATCATCGAAAAAAACATTTTTAATATTTTGGAAGCATAACCGATAGTTAAAACTGATTGATTTATAAAATTAAAGAATATTATTAGGAAAAGGTGTTCTTTTAGAACTTTTCGTCCGTCATCTTAAAGAAAATATTGCTTTTAGGCCAATCAATGTCCGGCATTACTTCAAGGCTAATGAATATGTGATTTAATTGAAAATTTTAGAACGCATTACTCATGGCGAACCAGCTGGTCGCCAAAGGCGGCTAGTATGAAATAAAATATTTATCACAAAATATAAATTAAAGAAATATTTTTATCTTACTGTGTCTGGAGCTATTTGCAGTAATGACTGATTTCCATGCAAGGGACACTGAAGCATTCTTTGCTCATAAGCAGTCAAAATGCATTCTTCAACCATAAAACTATATATAACAGTTTCAGGCAAAGATTCAATGCACATATTATTTTCCATACTGGATGCCAATTCACCCTCAGGTCGACTTTCAGTAGAAGGTTTACGACTTTAAGGAAAAGAAAAACACAATAATTAACAACAAGGTGTAAACAATTAGCATTTAAAAACGATATTAAAATATTACCAAAGCAAACTGCATGGTAATATTTATGAGAAAAATAAAAAGTAAATTGATGGAATTGACTGTTTGAAAAAAAGAAAATATTATTCAGCCACAGGATTGGATTAAAGCTTTCTAGGGACCTTCATGCAATGTTAATCTCAAGATCCTCTTTTCCATTCAAAATTATTCATAGTTTTTATATCGTTTTTAATTTAATCTTTAAAAAAAAAACAGCTTAAGCTGCAAATTTTGACAAATTGAAATGAAAAATTGCTTAGTTAAAATTCACAGTCTTAATAAAAATTTCTAGTAATTTTACACAAAATAGTAATATAAAGAAAATAGACGATGCTTTTATTTTCACCTTTATAAATAACATTTAATAATAGGATAGGCAATATTTTAAATCATAATATGCATTTAGAATAGTATGATATCATAAAAGTTGCAAATGATAATTAAGGATCAAACTATTAAAGCAATATCCCAAATTTAATTAAAACAATAATTGATTCTAATTAAATATTTTTTATTGCTTAATAAAATTAAATATTTTTAACATGCTGCAAAATATTTTAAGGGTTTGGGAATCCACTAAATTGTGGAGTCACTATGCAATTGACTATTTAATAGTAAGGTTCAAAGCTACAAATCAAGTTGTTGTTGGTAGAGCGTCAGTCTCGTCGCAGAAACATCGCGGGTTCTGTCCTCGTCTCGGCCAAAGACCGCCGTGTTGGCTAATGGCAGTTGGGGCGCGTTAAATATGTCGAGACTGCAAAGTCCTCCAAGTTCCCATAACAAAACGATACCTCTGGGGGTACTGCATCAGGGATGAGTCGGTTTCTGATTTGGATCTAAATTCTGACTTGCGGATGGATGAATGAGTGTATGAATGAGTTCGACCGCCCCCTAAAAAGGGTTGTGTCGTGTGTGTTCGAGCAAAGTCGTCCTTTCACCTTAACGGTGCTCGTTAACAACGAAAGGCGCACACCTCTGCCTTCATTCGAAAGAGCTCCGCTCATTCGTGCTTGGTATGACCAAGTGGCATTAGAACCACCACCCACCACCAAGTTGATGTAGATTCTGATTATTTAAAAAAACAAAATGGAATTTTTTTACATTATGGTTTGAAATAATCAGCATTTTGAATCCATCTTGGCTTTTTAAAAATAAAAAATCGCATATTCATAATTTAGTGAAGAACATACGGGAGAAAAAAAAAAAAAAAACTTAAAAATTCATTTCTAAATGAAATACATTTTTTATTTATAAAATTATGCTAATATATTTTTATAGCATGGGTAAAATTGTCAATTCTTAATTTGAAAAAAAAAATCAAATTAGGCCTTTTACCTAGAGCTGTTGCTGTCAGGTCCCACTCCACTATCACTATCATGAGACATTGTGCTGCTACGTGATCCTCTATTTTTCTGAGCGAGATTAGGGGAATATGAAAGTTTGCCACTGCTGCCCATGGATAGATTTCGAGATGAACAGGAATCCAGCCCAGTCTTCCATGGTGGATCTCCATGCCAAAGGCCTGGTTCCCAAGCGTGATCAGTCACAGAAAAGTGACCTCTATCAGAGCAGCCAGTTTCCTCTTTCACGTGAGCAACAATGCATTGAGTGCATGGCACAAGTCGAGTCACTAGAAATTTTCCTGAAACGATTAAAAGGAAAGTGGTTATTATAATTTAATAGTTAAACTCTAATTTTATGATAATCTCAATGAAATTGTAAGCACAAAGTTATTCAATGTTATTTTCTGCTGTTTCAGGATCTAAAAGTAAAATACTGATATGTTTAATAATAATAACATTAAAATAGGAAAGTTTTTAAAAATAAACAGATAATAGCATCATCAAATTATTTAAAATTCATTGGCAATTACGTTTTTACCTATTCATTCGGCAAATAAAATTATGTTCATATATGAGCAACATGAGCAGCAGTAGCTTAGTGGTAAAATTCCACTTCCGAGTTCGCAGAGTTCTCAAGTTCGAAATCCGATTCCATGAAAGATCTGTCATATATGCTGACCTGGTAAATATGTCAATGTGAGTCAAATGTATTTTCATTGGTGTAGAAGTTTAGAGAGGGGGGTATCGTCTTCGTCATCTGAGAGGATATAAAAATTAAAGTTCGTCTCAAAATAGATCTTATATTGCTCCAAACGGGAAATTAATACACCTAAACTAATTCAATCAATAACAAACATTATTTATTGACTTCTAATCATTCCAAAATTTTTATAGAAGTTTATGATTAAAAGTGTTTTTTTTTTTCACAAAAAAAAAAAAGTTTTTTCTCACATACTTATACAATGAAGTATTTTATGTTTAGCTTTGTTTCATGGTGAAGAAATCGAGTATATAGTTTAGACCTCTGCTTTTCGATCAATGAAATCTCTAATTTGATGCAAATTTGGAATTTAAGTATCAAGATCACATACTAAATTCCATTTATTCCGAATCTTTGAATAATAAGACTCAATAGTTTTTTAGTTGTCCAGTTTGGAAACAGACGTAACTTTAAAAATGTTTGTATCATATTTCAAGGAAGAAAGAAGACGGCACAACAAATTTCGAGGTCAACATTTCTGACAATTACAAATTTGTTCTTTATATTCTCTACGCAATGACATGACACGGAGTGCCACAATGACAAGACACAGAGTGCCACATTAGAACTTTTTTTCCACCCTTTCGATAAATATTTTTAAAAGAAATTTCTAAAACGCCTAATTTTTTTCGGAAATACAATTGTATATACAGAAATAAAAAGAATCTTCAAACTTATCTTACCTTCAGAAGTATGTACAAATCGAGTTCCCAGTGTTGGATACCAGTCTTCAAGAAGTGTATCAATGTGATCCACAGAAACAGACAACAGTTTTGCAACGCATTCCGGGTTAGGTTGAAGCTCTACATTATCATAAGCAATCACAATACCATCAGAATCAACTTTCGGTATCTGAATGACGACAGTTTGATTTGGCAAGATAATCTCTAGAATAGCAGAATTAATTATCTCTATGTCACTCCAGCTTCCTTCTTGCTGGACAAAGAACTTCATTTGGCGATACTCAAAAGGAGCATTGTTCAGGTGGCTTAAATGCTCCTTCATACGAAACAGAGTGGTATCTAGATACCTTAACTCCATGCCTGTCTGCCAACAAATCCATTCGGCTCGTCGGTTAAATACAGCGGCAAGTAATGGATCCATATCTACATCTTTGGGAAGAAGGAAGTAAGAACGGATGATTTCTACTACAATATCATCGGCTAGCATCCTTGTCATCAGCCTTGACCAGAAGCCACTTGGAAAGTAGGACATAAGAAGTAAACGTCGAATTACATTTTCAATCTGCGTCTTGTGACGGACATAGCAAGTTATTCCAGGATTGTCAGTATCTTTTTCTAAGGGGTCGGTCACTTTTGGAGAACTAATGCTTTCTGCTGTAAGAGGAACATCACTGATTGGACGCTGAGGTCTTTTTTCTGTAGTAGTTAACTTCAATGTCAAGGGCGTATTGCCAACAGAATATCTATTTCCGTAACTTTTACGCATGGCCCAAACTCGTGATCTCACCGGAACCTAAATGTAAGAATATAAAAATTATTTATTTAATGAAACCCACTCAACATAAAAATTATAAACAAGCACTTATAAAAAACATTTTTTTTTAAAAATTCGAATTTGTAGTCCAAAACATAAACTGATAATGTGTCAAGCTTGATTCGGCTTTTATTTTTTATTTAAAACTTACTCTTAATGATAGAGAACGGTAATGTACACAAAAAAAGTGCATTTTATATCATGCATAATATTAAATACATTTAAATACTGCGACTATTATTAAAAAATAAAACACCAATACAAGATATACTTAAAAAGGATTTTTTTAAAATTTATTAACATTAGAGAAAAATTTGTACAAAATGAAAAAGACAATAAGAAGTTGCATTTCATTTTTTAAATTTTACAGTAGTGTATAAATAACTTTTGCATAATAATATACAATAAAGCAACCATTAAGTAAAAAATTTAAAAATTTGTTTCATGAAAAAAGAATTTGGAAAACTATCTTTCGAAAAATGGGGAATTTACAACAAATTGGCAACTTACAATAATTTTTTTACAAACTATGTAAAAAAAAGACAACCTTAAGAGCACTTCAAAAGTCTTTTTAACTTCTTACATTTTATATGCATAAGGTTAAAATTATTGCAGTTTTTGAAATAAATTTGAAACAAATTGAAACTTCTAAAAAAAAATTATGCTATACACTTTAAAAACAGACATTTTATACCATGATAATGTTTAAAGGCTGTCATACTATCAGTAAATTGCAACAATGAAAAAAAAAAAAAAACTATTCAAATTGCTCTCTAAGGAAGATAACTGTAATCATAACTGACAAATTTAATAGTTACTTCTTGGTTAAAAGATCCTCAATAAAAATAAATATTGAAAAACTTTAATTAGTTGTTTAAGTAAAAATTAAATTAAATTTTGACTTTCCCACTTTAATAACTTTAAAGCCTATTACTGAACAAGACCATTTTTATACTATTTTAAAATTTGAAATGGTTCAGCTTTTCAGTGACACCAGTTTTATTCCTACATAGTTTTCTCTTATTTTAATAATTTTTTGAACATCTTAATTATGTTTTAACAATAATAGTTTTCACTATTTCAGCAACTGGTTTTTAAACACATTATTGCTGCTAGCACCCTGCTAATAGTTATAATAAATAATAAACAATTTATATTATAATTAATTATATAGTATAATACATATTAAATTATTCTATATAATAAATAATATAGTTTTGCTGCTAAATGTTATAGTAGATACTAAAAATATAACAAGAATAAAAAAAAAAAAAACATACATTGAATTACAGATTTTATTTTATTTAATTAGTTATACTGTTTTTGCACTTAGTGGGACTATGAACTTAAGATATTTTTTCTTCACTTTCAAACTCTATACCATAACCAAATTGCATTTCCAGTTTCTACTAATAATATTTGAAATTTTTATATTACCTAACATTTAAAAATATATATAAATTATATTAGATAATAATTTTAATAATTTTAAAGTATGGTTTTGTAAATATTAATTTTGCTGTTCCTGAATATTTAAAATTAACAAAATATGCACTAATTTCATTTTTACTTAAGTATGTTAGTTACTTACAATAAAAATAAATGTCACTGTTTTGTGGTAAATAATTTATTTTTATAAGAAAGCAGAACATTACAATTATATACATAAAAGCAGATAGAAGATTTTTAATACACGAAAATAATATATCTACATCTAATTGATGTTTGAAAGTACATATAAACTAAAAATATACTTAACGAGATAAATTAATAGTAAATAATTCTTACCCGCACATCACAGCCAGGAAAACCAGCTCTTAATTGCTCTTCAGAGGGTAAAAGTGAAGGGATGATGATAGTACGATTGTCCCAAGTTAATGCCACTTCAAATTTATTCAGTAAATTTAATATATAAGTTTGCGCATCAGATGGAGCAAATTGAGATGATTTAAAAACATGTTTCAGATCTTCTATTTTCATGATACCTTAAAGAATAAAAATTGATCCTCCATACATAGAAATAAAAATATGCAAAAATACATACTGCACATTTCTTATCATTTTCTTATTAAAAAATTGTCATGCATTTCAAAATTAAAGAAGGCCAAAAAGTTTTAATTCTCAAAGAAATTCATACTACAAAATGTAAAAATAATAACCTTTTTTTTTTTTTTTTTTTTTTCAGAATTGTTGATACTGCACTTTTACTTATTCTTATTTAATATTTTAGTTTCTAAATCTTTTATTAAGAGATGTTTTTCCCCCTTTTTAAAGATTTCTGTTCAAAAGAATTTCCACTACCAAGAGCTCAAAACTAAATTTATAGCAAAAATCTTACTCCAAATTTGGAAAGCTAAGAATAACATATGACTCATTGATAAATGTTAATTACTTTTTTTTGTTGTTTTTGAAATAATTTTTGAAGTACCAGAAATAGCAATTTTTTTATATATATATTCTTATGAATTAAATCTACAAGTATGTTTTGACTGTAATTAGTATACATAATTTTTTATGCGATGTATAAATTTTGTACATTTGGATAATCAGTTGGATATACATAAATTTTGTTACACAAAAACTAGTTCCCATTGAAATCTAGAACTTCAGAAGGAAAATCAGTATACAGAGAATTTTGATATAAGGAATTTTGACAGAAGCATTTTACAAATATTCTAGAGAAAAAATAAATTGAAATTCAATATTAAGCATTAAATAATTACCATTTCTTGCAAAGGGATTAATTTCTCTGATGGTAACTACATGTGCCAACATGTCGCATAACCATTGCGGATCCAAGAAGTAAAGGTCTTTCAAAGTTGCGTCTTCATAATGCAAAAGTATTCCTGAAAAGAAAAGTTTCATAATTATTTTTAATGCAAGAACATAAGAATGAATGATTTGAACACCAGAATGAATGTTCAGTAATTGCTTAAATATCAAGATTATGAGATGTATTCTCACCATTTTCATGAAGGAAGGTGGTGGCCTGATTCAGTTCCGAGAGATCCCGGAAGGCGATGTTATACCTTTGCATCATTTCATGCATAACCAGATTCCTAAAAATCATAGGTAATAAGTAAAATAAATATTAATCTGGTTATGATTCTTTATGAATTTAGATAAAAGAATAATTGTCTCAAACAAAATTTGATATGAAATTAATTTACAAAATGCTTTATTTTTTTAAAATATTGATAAGCTATGATAGTCAGTATTTTACCTATACGCTTCAGCCCTTAATACTGGATCTTTTCCTTGTATATGTCTATCAACAGCAAGGATCCCGACCACATCTTCCAAAGCTAAATAAGTTGCAGGGATTTTCTGCTCCAACAGCCTTTCTTTGCTTCCTGTGTACATAAATATAAAACAGTCTTAGTAACAGAATAGAAATTTAATAATTAAACAATTACAGGAAACGAAGAAAATTTTATAAAATCACAAATGCAGTGTTTTGAATGCATAGTTACATTTAAAAAGTATTGCTAGAAATTTTTTTTTTAAAAAAGAACTCTAAACAATTATTTCTGAAATAATTTGAAACCATTTCACAGAGTTAATATAAAATATTATTTTAATATTGTGTTTACAAATCTTCTTGAAGTTCTTGTATAAAATAGTGAAATAAGATTAATAGTATGATGAAGTAAATAAACTCAAACCTTAAGTAGGAAAAACTATAGTTTGATAATGTTTTAAGAAAGGACTTATATTTCATTTTTTATTTTTAAAATCTGCTTTTAATCATATAGCATTCATAACTAGAATAAAAATTATTTAATATCATAATAAACAAAGTGAGTATAAATACAATAATTGAAAAACAAATTATATGTTATTGAAAAATACACTAAAAACATATTTTAAAATTAAAGAAAAAATTGCATACAAATAAAATTAGTACCAACAAAAAGTTACTTTTTCGACTTTAAAAATGTGTAAAAATTCTTTTTGCGAGATATTATATTCTGAATTTATTTAAGAAAAAATTTACAATTTTGAAGCATTCTTACTTAAAAATTAAATTGAATTTTTTTAAAAGTATCATATTAGCAAGCATCTATTATCCAAGAAATAATTAGTAGCTCCATTCAGTAATTTTATCAATAGTCAGCCTTAAAGCATTTTCTATCATCATGCCTACTAAATCATGGAATTTAGCCAAGGTATTCAAACTATTAATGTAATTATATTTTTAAAAAACCTTTTAATATTTATATCTAATTTTTAAAACATTTGAAAATAGTATATGGAACTAGAATATTTTAATCTAAATTTTTGTTCCATAACATTAATAAACAGTAATATGAAAAATATTGTTGAAAAATCATTATAAGAAAGCTGTTACCAGGAACAACAACACTAATAATTAATGAATGAAAAGGTTACAAAAATGTCAATAGATGCAAATGTTTAAATAAAAAGAAACAAACTTACCAGGGCATTTCAATTCAAAAACTGTGTCATATATGAGATTGCATAAAAGCTTGATATTATGCCTAGTTTTGCAGCTTATTTCTATAGTATCAATGACTCGAGGCAAGCCACATTTATCTGCATCAACAACATTGATGAATCTATCACGAATCATCTGCTGCAAATCTTCTGAGTATGAAGGTGGAAAGCGTTCTTTCACAAGATCATAATGAGTTCCAATGATTATTACTGGAGCATTAGGAGCACGAGCCTGTGAAAATAATTTGACTTAAATTACGATTGATGAAAAATGAATATATGAACATCAAAAAGAAAAATAAATCATTAAACACCTCATAGATATACAAAATAAAATTATTACTGAAAATCATATTACTTGAAAAGAAATTAAGCCATGAGAAAGGATTACATCAAGTAAAAATTTCAGTAAAATAACTTGTGCATAATAGGGTTTTAGTAATTCTCCCAGTAAAATGTCTTTAAATTTCAAATTTTGATAGAAATTCCACTATTTTAGAAGTACACACTTATTCTGTTTGGTGTACAATGTATATCACTCCGCTACCTACATATTCCTTGTAATATTTTAAATATCAGCTTTAATCTGAAATGGGAAGCAGCTAAAATTCAATTAATCTAATAACTTGTTTGTTAAATTGAAACAAGTATGTAAAATATTCAATAAGAGTGAAGTCATTCAGTATTGGAGGTGTTTTTTTTTTTTTTGTATATGTGCATAAAAAAATTAGTATATATCTTGAAAAAAAATTTTTTTTAGAGAATTTTTTAAAACGGATATAATAAAAATTTATTCCATTAAAATGGAAAAATAACACATTAAAAAATCTTTTAAGAGTAATATAAAATGTTTAAACATTTAATTAGATTAGAGAAAAAGCAGCAGTGTCTAAACATGTACATTTTATTTTTAAAAAATTCAAAATTTCTTATTTTATAGATTGCATCTTATGGTAATAATTACACAGTTAAAAAAGGAAAGTGCTTTATTAAAACCATGCTATTTGTTAAGATATCAGTATAAAAAGAGTGTTTCATTGAAATCAGAAGCCTATTCAACAAGCAAAAGAAAAAAAAAAAGTCTTTAAACTTTGACTCTCAATAATTTAAGAAAAATGCAGGGTAATGTATTTGTTATAATAATGAAAGTGATTTGAATTTCTTCACAACAATGAAAAGGCGAGCAAAAAATTTACTTAAAATATTATAAAATTTATTAAAACTGTATCAATACTGTAGTAAAGATAATTTTTTAAGTTTCCAGATGATGTAAAAATTACTTTTGTGCAAAAACGTTTTTTGAAGTTATTAAGGTAAAGCTCCCATTATCACTTATTATTTAATGAATGAAAAAGATGCATGCTCACATAAACATAGCTTATTTAAATGTTTGAAAAAAATTGATATAAAAAAAAAGATTATAAAAAGTAAATGCCTAGAATTTTACAGTAAAGTTTCGTCTTTGTATTAACTCAAAGTTTACATTTTCAAAATTAATATTTAAACAGAATGGAAGCATAACTTGCCTGTATATTAACTAACCACTGTAATATTCCATCAACGCCTCTTTCACCGTCAATTATACGCCACACGACTAGATATAAAGATCTTTTAGATAGGAAATACTGATGAGTGGCATAGTATTCTTTCTAAACATGAGGAGAGAAATGGATTTTTAGTATATTTATCATACATATATATTATAATCTAGGATCTTTATAAAAACGTTGAAATTAAAAAAGAACTTACTTGTCCCCCAAAATCCCATGTTCTGAAAACAACAGGGCCATAACTAGATTGTCCTCGAATTTTTTTCTCATAAACCCAATCACCTACATCGACTCCTACAGTAGATATGTTTATACCTTTAGCCGTTTTAAGATTTATATTCTTGTTGCCTGTTCTTTTGGCCCAGTGCTAAAAGAAAAATGATTAAAATAATTAAATTACAATCAAATATTTCAGAATGGCATGCCAAATTTATATTAATTGTATTAAAATGAGACAGTTTCTATAAAGAAAAGCTTTTAAATTTGCAAGAAAATAGAGATATAAATAAAATCAAAAACCAGAAATTAAAGAGATTTTTTTTTTAATTTTTTAAAATTATTTTTATTAATGTGTTTAGATTCCATAAAGTGTTCTAAAACATTTGAAAATGGCTTATGCGTTTCTGAGTAAAATTATCTGACAACAATGTAAGGAATATATATATAATTTTTTAAAGCCTCCATTTTCAATTTTTCTAGCTGGCAAACAAATTTTTGGAACTCGACCGATTTTAAAAAGTGAAAAAAAAAAAAAAAAAAAAAAAAAAAAAAAAAAACGTTTTTCCAAATAGGGACGCACGCATTCGTAATCTGATAGTTTCGTGATTATTTCAAACCGGTTTAAACTCATTAATGAATTAAATTAATTAAGACAATCTGTAAAAATTCAAAGAATGTATAATTTGGAAATAAAGTTGTAATTTTGGTTGGCGATAAATCTCTAAATGTGACAACCTTCTGCATTATTTTCTAATAACCGTACTAAAAGCAAAAAATGGATGCCTCAAAAGCGATAAATCGGCAATTTGTTGCTATGCATTTTGAGGTTTCAGTAATTTGTTGTCTATACGCCTTTTGCGATTTCAAAAATCTCAAACCATAACAACATCATGTTCTCACATAATTTTTTTTTAAATTGAAAAACGTGCGGAGGTTTCGCTGAATAGACATATGTTTTTATTATGAGTGAATTTATAATTATTCGATACACTATCATACCAATTACATTTCTGATTTTTCTTTCTTTCTTTTTCTTTTCTTTCATACGTTTTTTCTTTTTTCTCTCTCCCTCCCCCTTTTTCTTTTGAAGAACAAAAGTTACTTTTTAAATTCACTCTTCTTCTTGCCATTTAGTAATACAGTTTTTCTTAATTCTTCTATATAGTTTCAAGAAGTAACAGAAATGCAAGAATTGCTTAAATGTAGTATAACAAATAATTATTGTCGATGTAATCGAAAGACAAATGGAAATTCTAAAATTTTTCAATTTTCTCTTTTCTACCCAAGTCACCTTGTCATTATCGTCGCCAAATGTAACTGCTCGGTAAAGCAAATATAACAATTTTTTTTCCCTTTGTGTGTAGGGGAAGGGCACAACCAAAGAAAAATGTAATATATAACACATTTTTATACATATAAAAAAATAACAACTAACCTCAGGGGGTTTCTTTCGATAACTGCCAGTGCCTTCAATCCTTAATTGTTCTAATAATGATGTTTTGCCAATTCCTTCAATGCCAACAATCATAAGTTTCATACGAGCATAAGGTTTAGCACTGAAAAAATATAAACTCATTAAAAAATTAAAATACTCAAAATAAGCCAATTTATAAAAACAATCGGAAAATTATTCCACCCATGTTTGAATTTAATCACGACTAAATTTATTTCAAATCATATAACGCATATGATTTTATAGCATATGAGCAATAAAAGTTACTTCATTATATCACAGAGAATGTCAGAAAAGAGAAACATCTTTGAACAAAGGTTTTATCTGCACTTTTTTTATATATAAAAATTAGCGACTTTGCTCTATATCTGTCAAGTACAACTGATATACAATTTGAATCTAAAAAATGTATTTACCGCTATTTTTATAAAATAATGGAGTTTTAATAACCTTGGTGCTTAAATCTTCTTACATACATCGTCACTTTTTAAAACTTATTTAAAAATTAAACAAAAAAGGATTACAGAAACATGCTTCAGACTTCATTCTATATTATGCAAAACTATTTTCTTTTTCTCTTTGAATTTATATAAGATGTCAAATAACTTTTAGCAATTTAAATTTTATTTTTGTGCAAAATGTTCTGTAATTTCATTTTCTATATGGACTTTAATTATTAGTCAATGAATCTTGTAGCCATTTAAGAGGATTTTTATTTTTGTATGAGTTTGTACGTCCCTACGGAAGATAAAGATAAAAAGCAAACAAATGAATACTACATATCAAGTTTAATCAAATAAGATACAAAAAAAGTCTTAAAATTTTATTTAATATATACAAAACAATGTATTCAAACGGTGTATTTATTCAATAAATTATATCGGATTATTAAATTAATAGCGTATTTTAAATCAATCTTTAGTTTACTGGCGATCCAACAACTTATTGGGTTGTTCGGAAAGTCATTTCGTATTTTTTTTGTCAAAATGAAAAGAAATTTTCGTTTAATGAATAAATTATTTATTA
>JAPMOQ010022274.1:599669-613215 GCA_026543055.1 Argiope trifasciata
TAGTTTTTAAAAAACTCAAAAATTATTCTAAAATAAAGAATTTAAAAAATGCACACGAGGAAAAAGAAAATAATAAATCTTGCTAAATGAAAAGATCACAGTATTTATACCAATAAATTTCAATGAACTCCCCCACCCCCCCAAGAATTTAAATTATTAGTAAAAAAAATCAATATTCAAGAAAAATTATTTTCAATGACTGTGAGATGAATAACACTGTACTTTGATTAGAATTTCAACGATGTCTTTACGTCCGTAGTAGCAAGCTATATACAATGGAGAATATTTAGTAATGGGATGAATCCGACCATCAGCACCATTTTCTAGGAGAAGTTTGACAATTTCTTTTTGTCCCTCCTCACAGGCTCTAGTAATGAAAATTCAAATATTAGAGTAGATTAAAAATGGAGCATTATGCAAACAAAGTCAATACATTTTTTTTTCATTCAGATGTATCGAAAATTAACCACATGTTTAATTGCTCATCATGTTACTTCATAATTAGACTGCAAATGATATTAAACGCAAAAAAAGGCCCTTTGAGGTTTTATTTTGAAAACATGTTAAATATAGTTTTAATATATATACGCTAATCTTGCTTATTTTTACAACCTTCGGATTCACTTGGCGATTTTCAGACCATGCCAAGATTGCCAAGCTTCATTATATGTAATAAGATTCCGAGATTTCGTCAAGGTGGTTGCAGTTACGAGTTTACGATTTTCAAAATATGCTATAACTTCACGGCAGTTACTTTGGTTGGTACAATTTGCATTTTTTGACAAATTTTAGGGGGAACTCTAAAAATAAATAAGTATCGAAACGCATTTAATGCTTCTTAATTAAAGAAGAGATTTAAAAAGAAATATAAAGCATAAGAAAATTTATAAAGTAATAATAATGTATTAAAACAATTGTACACATTTTCCTTAACCATAATCATAAAATGTCAATGAGAATATTTACAACGCAAATCATTAAATCTCAGTAGTATCCTAAAACAATGAATTTTCAAAACTTATTTTTACCGATAGATGAGAAATTACAATCGAAGTTGAAAGTTATAGATAAAATAATTCGATATATAGAAATTTTAATATATAGAAACAGATTTTGTAAGTTTTTCATAATTTTCTCATTAAAATATTTATGCTCAGTTAATTATTGTGTTTAAATATGATTGAAAAATTAAACAATTAAAAGATGAATTATAAATATATTTAAAAAAATGTATAAATAAGCATATAATTAGGAATTTTCTTAACAGAGCATTAAAAATTGTATATTAGTGTAAAAAAAGCAAAAATCTGTTATTAATTTTCCATTCCACTTACTGTCTTTTATTATGCAAAATTCTTTCACAGAAATTTTCTTTAAGGACCATGTTTATGCACAATATCTAAAACAACTGAGCTTTAAACCGAAATTGCGCTCAAATTAGAGAAGGAATCGACAGAACAGGAGTCTAAAATAACAAAAACTCTTGGCCGAGTCTAAATTGTTTCTTTAATAAAAAATTTCCAATAGTCTACGAATTTCAATCTCAGTAGGTACTGGCAGAACAGTAGTTAAAAAAATTTATATTCCTTTTTATGAACAAAATTAAAGAACGCTTTTTCACCGCAAAAGGTTTGCATAAGTTTTATGACAAAAGTTTTATTCTATACACATAAATTTCATTCAATATGTTGAATCTGACTTCCCTGAGAAAATCTGAGTTTATTTTAGTTTAGTTATATCAACGTCCCGTTTTAATGAGAAAATCTGAGAGTCCAGGAAAATGGTTGATTTATACGAATTCTTAATTCATAAGAATTCGACTGTACTTGTAAAAAAATTCAAAATTTCCATGGAAAGTTTTTTCCAATGGAAAATATTACTTATACATCCATAAATAAAAGAAGTGAAGAATAAGCAATAGTTGTATTTAATAAAGTTAGAATTATAGTAAAAAACTTTTAATCAGCAAAATAACAAAAAAGCATAAATAATTCATAGCAAATCCTTTCCGAAATACTTCAAGATGTAGGGTAAATCTTTCATTATTTCGAATTGTGATTAAATGTGTTTTTTATTGTTCTTAATGCTTTGCCACTAATTATTTTCAACAGATTCTTACTTGAAAAGCAAAGTACTGCAACCATTTGGAGTACTGTTGATGATCAATTCAGTTTCTCTTCCAAGCTGTTTTATTAACTGCTTTGCTTTGTTTACATCACCTTTACTGCAAGCTTCCCATAAAGCTGTAAATACAAAATATAATTGTTGAAAAGGAGCGATAGAATTAACAGTAGTATCAAGTTTCAATGCATATGGAAATTTATTGAATAACAGAAAAAGGAAAATCTTTAACTTTTAATCTAACCAGCGGGTGACTAAGCTCCGCTCGGAGAAAACAGGTATCGAAGCTAACTCGAAGATTTAAATTTTCAATTGTGATTTATCAAAACAATACATGCCATAAGAAAATTTGTGAAACCATTGGTGAAGAGATAACCGGTTAAAGTGCACCATTGTAAACTATTCTAAACAAAGTTAGAGTTTGGAAAGGGAACTATTCTATACAAAGGTAAAGTAAAGGTGAAGATTGAAGTGTGTTGAAGTTCAATATTTTTGACAAATTTATTTAGAAAAACCAAACATATATACATACATAAGAAACATATTATGAACCTATAACAGCATAAACATAAAACTTTATTAGTTCGCCATATTGGCTATAGATGGCAGCACGTTATCGCTTGAAAATTTAAGTAGCCATTATGGCGAACTAATAAAGTTTGAAAATATCCTATCTGTAACTCCGAACTGCTCGACCGTAGCGCTTCAAAACCGGCGCCAATCGATTCCTCGTGGCCAAAAACCCCAAACCCCCAAGTTTACCGGAGTTTATTAATTCTGGGGCGATTTTCGCCTTGTCAACCATTCCTCGTATTATAGTATTAGATATATTATGGATAACTGCATATTTCCATTTTATAAATTATTTTACTTATCCTCCTCCTCTTATACCACGCATGAAACATTGGAATTATACTTACAAACAATTACAAAATTATTTAAATAATCTTGGATAATCGACAAATGTAAAAAGTTTCGAAAATGCTTAACATAAATTTCTCAGCCGCAAATGGAGAAAAAAAGATTCAAATAAATATTATTTGACAAACTTCCGCTTCCCTAGAAAAGATATTTTTAAATATACGTTATCAAAAAGAATCAATAAAAATAAATTAAGTTTTGATTTAAATAAAAGATTCTAATGAATTTAGAAAACTAGTTTCACAAATTATATAATTTTCTAAAAGCAGAAAACGGGGAAACGAGAAAAATGAAGACTCGAGTGCTGTCCATTGTTAGAAATCTGTTAGAAAACTGTGTCGTGCAAGTTTGAATCAAAAATAATTTTGACTACTTATAAAGATGAACATCGTCAGGTGTGTAGAATGTATTCACCAGTTTGAGTTAGAATCAACAAATTCGATGCATATTTGGAGGTTGAAAATGTGCACCTCAAGGGATTTATTTTTGAAATGTTCATGAGAATTTCCATTTACTAGGAGTTGAAAGAAATTTTGATGTTTTCCTAAATATTGCAGCATAAAAATTTTACATCCTCTTAAAATTCAAATAATTAGTCTGAATTAGTAAGTATTCTTTAAATGCAAAATTTTCCTGAATTGCATTTTCTTTTTTTTGTGTGTGTGTGGAAGTGGTGGGGTTAATTTTCAAATTAAATGACCTGAAATTCCAACCGCTGTCATTATTTTATCAAATACTTAATCATGTGATTCCCTTCCACAGTTGAAAGCTAAATAAGAAGGGCTTAATTTTATATTTCTGTTATTTACAAAATAAATAAAAAAAAAGTGAATTCAACAATAAAGAAAAAATTGGAAGACATATGAACAAGGCATTTATGGTTTCAATTGCACTGATGTTATGGCAATGATCTTTAATAAAAACGCTCATTTATACAATGAACCAAATATCTATAAGACAATAAAAATAATGCGGTTTTAACGTCTGATAACTTGAAGCATGGAAATGATGTTATATCTAAACGATTTAAATGAAATGAAATAAAACCAATAACCAAGAACCATTATCCAAAATTAAATAGCAATCTAATAACCAGAAAAACTAAATTACTATGAAATTCTGCATTTAAATATAGTGATAATTTTGCTACGAAGATTAATTAATTTGTTCATTATTGCTTAATTTTAATATCATTACATGCGAAGTGTAAGAACACGAAACCAATATATAATCAAATAGATTCAAATTTAATATTTAGTTTCATTAGGATCTTCTCTATGCCCCGAATATCTGCAATAAAACACTATTCAGAAATTATACGCCTTCACATTCAAGTTACTGGCACATGAATACCTGATTAATGGACTGCGTTCAGATGACAGCGTAATTCTATTATATATCACGATTTCGCACGTCGTTATCTAGGAAAGGATAGGATAATGCACATGGCTGTCAGAACACTGTTATATGTAAATGCGATTATATTAACGTCAGATGAAATAGCTTGCAGAAAACAATGGCAATACACTAAACTCGAGAACTCATGAAAGGATTATTTTGGAATGCAATTTAGATAAGATATCGATCTATTGATAACAATATCAGGTGTCAATAGACAGAGTTTCTATAAATAGAAAATGATAATATGAAATTAGTAAAGGATGTCATATTAATAAAGGATGCCAAATTAAAAAAATAAATTAACTACTGTTGCAAATTAAACGTATAAAAATGTAATTTTCAGCCCGAGTTTGTATGAGATGAAATAAATAGAAAATATTTTTCTAAAAAGAAAATGTAAAGAATAGATTTTATGACTGTTACGATATTATTTATTAAATAAATCAACTTTATTTAAGACAAACATCGTTTAATATTTATCTTTTCAATTCAAGGGCCAAAGGCTAATTTGTAGAGCTTTAATAATAGAAACGCATCAATAAAGAGTGTCTAAATGAAGTAAATAATTACAAGGTACGTAACGAGTCTATAAATGTTTGATTTCTATAAATGTTGTTTTCTATAAATGTTTGATTTTTGAATGTTCGAATATTTTGCTATTCAATAAAATAGGGGAATCTGAGAAATTCTTGTTGAATAATGCTTATTGTATAAATTATGATAATTAATCTGCAGTACACAAGACTCAAATACTGATCGACTCTTTTTTACGTATTGAAATTAAAAAAGATTAATAGTTTCAGTAAAAAATGTTTTTATATTAATTGCAGCTTAATCATCTCCGCTTTAATTTAATAATGAAATTTTGCGGTAGATGGTAGATAATTAAAGAGACATACAGTACATTACGGGCTTAAGGCCTTTATAAATGCATGAGTGAATGATATGACTATCAAGATTTGAGACTTAAATGACTTAAATTTGAGACATTTTGATGAAGTAGCAATTAAAAGACAAGTTACATAAAGTATTTAATTGACAATAGCATTACGTAAATCATTTAACCGATCATTTTAAAGAGTATTAAGACTGGCGAACCGGCCGATCTCCAAAGGCGGCTAATAATAATAATAAATGGGGGGAAGGGAAACCAACTTTTAATTTTAAAAAGAGAAGTCATTTAAAATCGCACTTATTTTTAAAAAATTCAAAAATAAATAGAGAGATGATAAATAATAAACTTCCCAATCAACCAGCTTTAAAAGTGGATGCTATAATTGAATAAAAATAAATAAATAAATAAAAATCGATCAGGTGTTTTAAGATGGCCTTTCAACTTGAATTACTGAACAAACATATAAAAGTGACTGTGTTCGAAACATGTATTATAAGAAGTTCTAGACATGATCTATCTGTCAACTGTGTCAAATAAAAATTTAATATGAGAAGCTCGTTGTTTGTCACGCAGAAGTTTTCCGTCATACTGAAAGGAAAATTACTATAATCAAGAATCAATTTGTTGAGAAAAAAAAATTATTAATTTCGATGGAAAGTTTATATAAGTTATTAAAAAAGAATGTCTACGTTCTGGAAGCAGCCCATTTCTTTATTCCATTAATTCAGACAACCTAATAAGAGAAAATATATATATAAGCGTTTTAAATTGTCTTCTTAAACACTGAATTGTTTTTATATACTGAAACAAATATTGTTTGTACAATATTTTTAAAGTATTCTAGGGCCACGGTGGTCTGGTGGAAAGGTATTGGCTTTGGAACCGAAGGGTTTCAGTTTCGAGACTCGATTCTACCGATGAACCGTCGTGTGAGGGGGTCTCTTGCACGTTAAATCTGACAGGCCAAACGTCCTCCCTTTGGTGTGGTGTGGAGAGGGAGGTGCCAGTTCAGGTGTCGTACTCGTCATCTGACCGTAATTCAGAATTACGAGGTCCATCCCAAAATAGACCTCGTGTTGCTTTAAACGGGACGTTAATATAACTAAACTTTACGGTATTCTATCAGCAATTTCGCAAAACATGATTCCCCCCCCCCTATATTTTCTTCCCTTTTATCTTTTCTTTTCCTACATGTTTATGAAAATAAATTATCTTTATCGAACTAGAAATAATTATTCTGACAAATTGGCAAAACTGTTAAACTATATGAAATATTTCAGGTTATTACAGTCAGTATTGCTATTACAGCCAATTGCAGGTCTAAACGATACTTTGACCTTTCAAGAAAAAGCTGTCCATTACTTTGACAAAAAAGCTGAGAATAAAGCTGTACAAGGAGCTAGATTAATCTAACAAATTTTTCCGTAGATGAGGGAAACTGCGTTTATTTGCTTTCCAGAGTGATCGTTCTTATTTTGATTTCGTAAATATAATTTCTTTTCAGGGTGTTTACGAACTGTAGATAATGCTATTCAAATGTCTGACAGTAATTTTAATATCTTTCAATATGTGATGAATTTTATAAAAACATTTATAACTCTTATATAAGCCACAAAATTTCATTAATTTAACTGTAGAAAGGTAAGGCCACGCGGTTATACAATCTGCATATTTTCCAATAATTGCTCTAAATCTTTATTTCATAATTCCTCGAATTTACACAACGTACTTCCATAGCTCAGAGCTCGCTAGAACTATTATCAGTAAATTTTTATAATATAATTTTTTATCTATTATATATATTTTTTATGCATTCTTAAATATGAAAAATAACGTTTTGTTTTCTTATCATTGTAATATCGAAAGAATACAAACTATTTTTCATATGCTTTTTGAAGAATTGACTTAAAATGAAGTTTGAATGTAAAGACACAATCGATTAAAAAAAATTGATTATTGCAAACAATGCGATGCACGCAAAAGAAATAATTCTAAAGCAATTTCTTTTCTTTATCTTCCTTTCCGCTTCCCCTTTCTTTAAGTATGGTTTCCTTCATAGGAATATTTGATGCACGATATTATACTAAAGCTTTATCTAAATGTTCTTTAGTTCAGGAAGTTTTCCTTTCTGCTCACGCACTTTCTACTAAAGAGGATTTTCTTTAATTGCTTAACCAGACTTCGATCTTTTATATTTATATTTTATTCTGTCATTTTTATTTTATTCCGATGGTTTTTAGAACTGAAAACTGCGATCCTCATTCCCCCCCCCCACCTTCCAATCTTACTTTTACTTTCCTCCTATATTATAATCATAGTCATTTAAAATATCAGTTACATTTTTTTGTTTGTTTTTGAATAAAGTGATTTACGATTTCGAGACATTTTCGGATTCTGAGAAACAATTAGAGACACAACACAGAGAAAATGTGATGCTGAAATATACATGAATTTGAAAATAACGAGTTTAGCGAACAGATCGATGTCGTGACTTACAAATCGATCGTTTTCTCTCTCTTGGTATGGAATATACTAACTCTCCCTTGTTATTAATTTGCGAACAGAAGAGGATAAGGGTCAGGAAAAAGTTTTTCTCTAAACAGGAATTGAGAAATAATGACTGAAGCTGAATGTTTTCGAATTTTCAAAACGGAAAAAAAAAATGATGCACAACTAAAGGTTTTTATCATACAAACGAAATACTTTATCATTACAATGCTTACATTAATTAACATATTACTGAAATAACATATAAAAGAAAATACTTAAATAATGCCTTATTATAATTTAGTTATAATTAGTTTTCAACTGCTAGACTGAATTCTCGATTATTTATTATTAATTGCCTTTAGCAATTAATTAATTCACCGGGATTTAATAATTTTTCAACGCAGTTAAATCGTGTAAAGACAACTTCATGTCATTTTCTGCCAAACTGGTAGATATCTATACCCTGCTATTTAAATTGTCTTATATGCGTTTATTGATCCTTGATTCTTTGATACATGATCCTTTCTAATAGAAACCTCTTTCCTAATTTCTACTAAATTTTGCAGTATTGTCGCTACACTACTTTATTCACCATGAAAATTATACAAATATTAAATAGAATCCTTCTTCATCAGCTTTCAACATTAAAAAGAAAATCATGTTACTAAATACTTGAGAAAACAATTAAAATTGTTTGAAATCTAACGCAACAATGAATCTATCCATTGAAATTGGGGAGGGGGAGTATATAAAAAATGCCAATATTCAGGAACAATTTGCATGACTTTCAAATTGACACCATTAAAAATACATTTCTTTTTAAAATTTATAATCACGTAAAATTTATTTTTGAAAAATAATATTTTTTTTTATCACAGAAAAACATTAAAATTAAGTTAATTTTTAAATAATAAAAATTTCAAAGCCTCGTTTTGAGATACACATTCTCACTCACCGAGGTGAAAAATCTGATAGTAGAAAAAAAAAACAGCCTGGCCCAAAGAGTGCCAACACACACTCATATTCATCTTTATTAGCAATAGAGATGGGGGCGGCAATATCAAACAAATTTATGAACACAGATAATAGTAATTTAGTAACAAACTTACCGACATGTAGTTCTTCCCGGTGTTGCTCGCGGTCATCTGGAAGAAAAATAAATCCCGTAAATAAAGTTTCAGGGGGTCTAAACAATATATTATCCATAAAAATAGAGAGATTATCTCGACCATCTCATGACAAAACAAAACAACACATCAAATGCCAAGTGCATTATTGCATGGTAAAGGTGTATTGCGATTACCTGAATAAAACGATCTGAAGATGAACAGCTGCGGGCTGAACTACGAGTACGTTCGACGTGGAAACAGGTGAGATAGCGGAAAAATGGTAAGCATAAAATAATATTCGGTTATGCAAGTAAAGGCAGAAATTTATAATGAACTTATTGTTTATCAACGAAGCGCCATCGATACGATGAGTCATACTATTTCAGTGTACGTCTCACGTGGAAACGAAAAAAATCGATTTAGTTTTTCGGAAAACATTAAAGATGGATAGATAGGATAAATTAAAAAAAAATTGAATCAAGTGCATCACGTGCTAAGAGATAAGGAAAGGTAATAGAGGAGATCTCCATGATAAAAGTCAGGAAGATAAAACTACGGAATGCAGTTGAATCATTAAGTGTGTATTGAATGACAGGAAAAAAATGTATAGTATTATGAATAAATACGAAATCTATTGTATTCTAAATATATTCGAGTAGTATATACATTAAAACGCATTCCTCGTTTATTAATAAATAATGTAACTATAAATAAATTATTATTTAAAATTATGATGATATAGGTGAGTATATAAATAATATTTTCAGCTCAGGATTAGTAGCTGCGAAAAAGATAACATAATCATAATTCAAAGTAATATGAATTAGAAAAGTAATTATTCCTATTACTTATGTAGTCTTTCATTTTTCTTATTAAAATCTAGATTTATCAGATGCATCACGATTAAATTATACTACATTTAATTGGTCAATACTATATATATTACAAAATAAATCTCTTTATTCAATCAAAAGTTCAGTTAAATACCATGTTTTAATATACTATTATAGCATCAAAAAATATCTACCAGCAAGAATATATAGGAAAGACATATTTTGGAGATTATTTACAAGTAGACTATATTCTGATATACAATGCTCTTATTTTTTGATATACCAACTATCAATTTTAAGAATAGACAATTCACAAATTTATCCATTTGAAAAATAAAAATGCATCACTTTCTCACTTTTATTTTTTTTTTTGCGAATTTTTTTATAAGTTATACATCTATAAAATATGTATATAATATGCATTGCAATGTAAATGTTTCATTCAAATCCTAAGAATACGCCATGCAAATATAACTAAGGATCGGAAAAAATTAATTTAGTTAAATATCCAGTTAATTCCCTCTCCAAATTTCCCTATCACATGTGTAGGAAGAGCATGGTTCAAAAAGAGACAAGCCAAAGAATCATGCATGTATTATATTATTGATAAATCCTAAGAATACAAAATTAAAATCAATAGTTCCCTCGAATTGGGGAGGTAGATAGTAAAGAAATAAAAAATGGCATTTCAAATCACTAGAATAAAAAACATATGGTCCACTTAGAAACACTTGTATTGTCTTATCTCTATATTTATGTATTTCCTCATTAGAGTATTAAACTAATAACATAGTAAAAGAAATGACCAAGAATCAACTAGAAGCTATAATGTCAGCATTTTGTCTTGACATAGGACTATAAAAAGAATTAAATCCTTATAGTTAGTGATGCTGTGCAAGTAACATCCTGTACGTAAAAATAACCAGCTATTAATGCAGCAAATATAACTACTAATAATAGCATACACTGAGTTAAATATACACACTGAGCACATCATCGACGAATAGAAGTATGCATACCTTCTCTCCCTGAAAATATATGTATAGAAAAGAAAGAACATTTATAGGAAACAGAATTTCACCCATTACCACTCGAAGACTTCTTCACAGCAAATAGCTAAACTTTTTACTCTAATTTTGAGAAAAGGACCAAGGTGGCTTTGTAATAAGATCTTGTCTTTAGAACAGAAGGGTTATAGGCTCGAGACCCGATTAAACCGAAGAACCGTCATGTGAGCGGGTTTGATGCGTGTTAAATCCATCGAGGTCAAACGTCCACCTGCTTGTATGGTGTAGACGTTTGGAGAGGAGGATGTCAGCTTAGGTGTCATCCTCGTCATCTGAAAGCGGCACAAAATAACGAAGTCCATCCTCAATTAGCCCTAATGTTGATTTAAAACGGAACGTTAATATAACTGAGCTAATTTTGTAAATCATTAATACACATCAGACGGACAAAAAAAAAGAAGAAAAAATACAACAATTAGTTTTTTAAATTAGTTTTTCAGCCGGTGTCCTGGCGTAGGGGTAGCGTGTCTTCCCCGTGTTCTGGACGTCCGGAGTTCGAGTTCCGGTTCGGGTATGGCTGTTCTACTGTGTTCTATTTGTGAATAGTATGAATGTGCCCCCTGTAAAAAGGGGTTGTGCAAGTGAATGCCATCTCCATTTGAGCTAAAAGTCAGATTTCTCCTTCTGGGTGCTCAGGGGTCTTTGCCCTCAGAAGCTACTGCACCCCCTTTCCATGGAAACATGGACACGATATCATCATCATTAGTTTTTCAATACAATTAGTTGTTCATTAAAAACTGTCCAAATCTTTTTAAATTAAAAGCTATTACTATTTGCATTTCAGACAATAAACACTAATTAAAAGTTTCACTAATTTTCTTTACTGTACATTAATTCTAATTTAAAAAATAGCAGAATTAAAAGTTTGTAAATTGAAATTAATGAGAATCGCAACAAGTAATACAAGTACTTTAGCTCAGCAGTTACTGAAATACAAAGGCCTACTGAAAATTAATTGATGGGCTGCTACAAGTAAAGAGAAATTCCACCTTTTTTTTTTGCACGAAACACATTTAGAAGCGAATTTAAACTGCCAAAGCTCGCCCGCACAATATAAGAATGCTATTTGAAGTTCAAAAGGTCAAAATTGTCTTGAATATTTTGGATGAGGTAACTTGTACGCTGTTCCCCGCGGTTCCGAAAATTGATTCTCAAACCATTAATCAGTCACGTTTTCTTCGTTTCAAAATATGACTGAAGTCGTTTGATTCTTCCAATTCTTTTGTGCAGCATTTTAATGCTCTCCGTCAGAACAATATTAATTTATTTTTATATTTGATACCTGATTTCGCTAAGAATGCTAATGTACAGTTTCTCAGAAAGTACATCAAAACTCGCCATTTAAAAAGTGTAAGAAAGCGCTTTTAAGTTTGCTAAAAAATTATTACGATTACAAATGATGAGAAATATCACTACAATAATTCAACTGTGGTGACCATATATTAAATGTAAATCTAACCTTGATTTCTTTTTCATTTACATTTATTCACATTCTTATATTTTTAGGTGGCAGATTTCTTTTAGAAATCTATCTATTGTAATAGATCTCATGGCACTACTAAAGGAAAAATATTGTCGATTATGGTGTATGGTATCTAGTACAAATGTACAGTTATAATTCGATTTTGAGTAACACTTGCAGACACGCCCTTCAAAAAAAGAAAAGTCATGGTCAAATTTTTGAAGTACAAAAATAATCTAAACATAAAGCAATCAGTACTTAAAATTTTTTTTTCTGTTTTTCGGTTATAGTTTTCGAAAATATTATCCCACAGTAATAATTTTTTATTACCTTAAAACTAAAAAACTTTAATTACAAACATAAAATTCCGTACACTTGGTTTCTTTAATTCAAAATCTTTTTTAAAATTTAATTTGACACAATTTAATAATATTTGAAATGTTATACAGAAATTTAAACTAATTTCAATATTCATCAAGTCATTAAATCACGTGAATCTATCAATATTAAAATCATGGTTTGAAAAATTGCTCTCTTTGAGCGTTAACTGTTCATACAATAAGATGTTCATTTCTGCTTTTATTTCATGCATGAGCAATAATTTGGAAAAGGTATATTCCATAAGATTCATTTATATCTGTCTTATTAAATAACAAAATGAATTTGTTTTTAATAAATTCATTCCACATCAATAGCTTAGCAAGTAAGAAAAATAATATTCTAAAAGAGCAAGCTGGTCACCACTAACGTCTAGTATACTTATAATAATTAGGAATATGAAATAGACTAGGATGAATTTCTATAGATTCCTTAACTCAAACAGAGAGAGAGAGAGAGAATGTTAATTTTTTTTAACTCATCTAAATATTCAACTGAAGAATCCTTATATTTAAAGTAAAAATGCCTTAGATGTTCGAAGTGAAATACATAATTATGCTTTAAGATTCCAAATTTACTATGTAAAGAGTGCAATAAATTTTCTGCTTATGATAACGTAGGTTTTAGTAACTGTTTTAATTTCTAATTCCAACTGCATCTTATATTTAGTGAATATAAGTTTGCAATCTAATAATGAGTATGGTAATTTAAAAAGCAAGAAAATATCAATTTATTTTCCAATATATCTTAGCTCTAAAAATAAAACTGAAAAAATGTATTTCAATGTTTCCCAAGAAGGCATTACTCGTTTAAATGTATGGATTATCTTCAAATAGTTAGTAAAAATTCAAAATTTAAAGTCTTTTTTT
>JAPMOQ010022274.1:613615-680433 GCA_026543055.1 Argiope trifasciata
TTTCTCGCAGCAATGAACTATAAACAAGGAAAAGTAATTGTTTGGGTACCCGACACCAGCAAGTTCAGAGAATCGATAGTATGATTTTGTTGATTCTGTTAATTTGAAAGCATTACTAAATTGCAACTGTCTTTCTTTCTTTTCTTTTCTTTTTTTCCCCCATCTTAATTACATTAAAGAAGTGTATACTTAAAAAAAATAACACTTTTATCTTGATGATATATCATATCAATTCCCCAAGATTAGAATTTTTTTTTAAAAAAAAAGGGTAAAAAAAATTTTTTTTTTTTTTTGCTAGTTCAAGTGTTTATACCTTTAATATTTTTTGTTAGTCAATCTATGTAAATACGCGGGCGACTCATTATTACTTACGACTCATTACCAGTTTGTTAGTGAGTGTTTTTCAATTTTAAGCAGATAATCATGTAAACCATTAAAAGGATACTATTTTCATTCTTGTTGTATAGTATAATAAATATGTTGCTATTTTCATGCATAATCGATATCTATTTTTGCAACTGCGCAGATTGTAATGAGATTTTACTCGTCCTTTTATTCTCAATTCATGCACAATCAATATCGGTATATGTATCGGCAAGAAAATGTGTAAGTGTTCAATATCTATATATGCACAAGATGCTAATTTAAATCTTGCTATATTGTACGATAAAAGTGTAATTGCTCTGATGAGCAATTATCATCTGTATCAGTTTCGATTTAGTTCAGTAGTAAATTGTAAATAACAAATATACTTTGTTAGAACGAATTAACGATTGTACATCGAGCCGATTATTAACAACCTCGTCCAGCCACAGTAATGAAGTGCTAGCACCTCTTCCGTTTTTTCAACTATGTGTTTAAACCAGTCATTTATAAGCACTCCATAGAAACTTCACCTCAGCACCCTTGGTGAATCTTTTCTACAATACGTTGTACATCTTCATTTATAATCTAAGCTTCTGCCTCACCATTCGCATTCAGTGAATACACAATCCAAATAAAGACAAAAATGATCTGAGGGGAAATTAGACAAACTGGCTATCTAACCTTCCAGTTTACGCCACGCCACGCCAATTCTGCCGGGTTTTATATATATATATATATAAATATTACCTATATGTTATTAGTGTGGCTTAGAGAAATCGTGAATGTCCAATTTTTTGTTATCCATTTTGTCCATCCAATAGACACTGTGATCCATTCCATATTGAAGGATTCTTTTGATATGGGATTGCGCATTGGACAAAAATAATTTCTTCAAGGACAATAGGCATTTGGTCTATATTTTATTATATGCAAATGGGGTGGCGTTCAGTAATCGTGATTGTCCGGTTTGTGTTATCCATCATGTCCAATTGGGATGAGTTGGATATCCAACTTTTCTATGCCAAAGACGATTCTGAGACTTTTATAGTTTTATTAATATGTCAACGGTGTGGCATTGAATAACCATGAAAGCCAAGTTTTGTGTTATACATTGTGAAACCGATCCAATAAATAATTCCACATTGGAGGATATTTTGGATTTGGTATTTTGATTAGGATAGTAACAAATACATAGCCACTTGGTGTAAGATGAAATTACCTTTGTGATTGAATTAAACTCTACAATCGTATTCTATGGATCCTCAAACTTGCCCAGGGAGCTGAATAAATAATATTATTATTATGTTTTATGAATAGAATAATTAGGTTAATCAACATAAGTTGGTGTTATTAATAAACAGAATATTAAAAAAAATGAATTTACAATTTAATTTAGACAAACAATAATTAGACAAAAACATTGAACATATCAACATACTCATATAAAATATAGGAGAGACTAAAATGGGATTGAATTAAAGAGAAAACATTCAATGCTTATTTTGTCAAGAGAAAAGATTTTCATTTACCTTTGCTTTTAAATATTTTGATAAGAAGCGATGAAAAGTTTTGTTTCATATCAATTAATGTAAAAAAAATGAAATAGCTAGATAATGGTTAATCTGATTTTCAAAAAGTTGATACATTTTATTTTTATTTTTTATAAATGATATTTTTTTAGGAAATGCTATAAATTTAATTTCATTCAACAGATTTTCCTCAAAATTAAGTGGAACAACAACAAGAATACTATTGATTTGGAATTTTTTTAAACTACAATCAAAAAACATTGGTTACATAATATAAACATTTTGGAATGATAAATTCTATATCTAACTAACTAGGTCAGGCTAAATTAAATAATTAGATGCTAGCCGAAGGGATCAATATTATGTTGCATTGAAAATCTTGCACCACCACATCAGAATGAAATGAATTCAAATGCAATTTTTAATTTTATTAAAAAAGAAACTTTACTTTTGCTTGGTTAAAAAAAGAAATTATTTTTTTTAATTTTTGTCTAAGAGATAATTCCACATAAAAATAAAAAAGTTTTTTTTTAAAGCTTCACAAAACGAAAAAAGGTTTTAAACCAATAAAGGAAACGAATCCTAACCATGAGAAATAAGTAAATCAATTACACCGCGAAAAATTGACGGACAGAAAATAAAAAATATTTCAATAAATGATCGCGACACGCGAAATGCAACGTGTTTTGGATATTTTTAGAATAATTTCGGAATTTTTTAAAAGGTCACTTAGATTTGGCAACTCAGTTATAAAACTACATGAAATGGCACGAGGCCGTTATTGAGAACTTGAGATTAAGAGTCATTAAAAAAAAGACCCTGAAAAATGTCATTATGAATCTGAGACAGTTTTTAGGAAAATTCGACCAAAATATCGTTCGAATAGTTCAAAATAAGTTTAATTCTAATATCGTTACGCAAGTCTTTAAGAGATTACAGTGGGACCTTTTAATTTCCTTATCTTACTGGTCTCTAAGAAAGACTGATCGGATGCATGATCTACAAAGCAAAGCTAATTATTCTTTCATATTCATGGGCTAATTCAAATGAATAGCACAGTAAGAATCTGAGATACTTGTATTTTTCGAAACGTTATTTTAACCCTTTATATTAATGAATAAAATGTTGCATTGCAAGAAGATCTATCGACAGTTAACCAAACAAATCTGCAAAGGACTAAATTCATGTCATGTGATAAGCACTCTTAAAAGTAACAGCATGACATGTAATAACAAAATGCGTGCTATTTAATGCCGTGCAATGATATATTTTTTCTCTTCTCTAAAATTCGCGGAATATTCTAATATGAAGTAAGAACTTCACAGTGGTAGTTTATCGTATAAGCATAAACGACTCCATTAGAACGCAAACATAAAACAAATATCAATTAAGAAGTATTTATAGCAATTTTAGAATTTCAATCAAGTTAATTTTCTTCGTGAGGTGATTCAATTAATATTTTCACAAAGCAGAAGCAACATGCATGCGGATAAATGCAATATTTAAACAATTATGAAGTATTTTATTTTGATGAATGACAACATACATATAAACAAATGGTATAAAAATAATGGTAATTATTTAATCAAAGTGAATGCAAATGAGATTATAAATATACTTTGCACGCAATTTCTTAATATAGCAAAGAAAAAGTTACAGAAGTCCATTAAGTACAAAAATTCTTGATGCAATTACACCAGAATTTGAAACAGACATAATCTTAGAGATGGATTACATAATAAACTTAATGAAGACCGCCAGTTTTCTACATGTTGGATGTCAATTATTGGTTCAAGGAAGAATAACTCTCCACTAATCTGTATCAAATAGAGTGAAAAAAATCTGTAAAAACGTTTAATCTCATCTAAAACTTTTAAATTTGTTTTAATTTAATTTTCTACGAAAAAGTTGAATTCTGCAGAATAATCCCATCGCGAGTAAGATAATTTTAATGATTTACAGAAACAAAAAATCAAAAGTAGCTTCACTAATAATCATAAATCTAATATTTTAGCAATTATTTTCTTCTCTGTCAAACATAATTCAATATTCACTGAATAGTTTTTAAAGTGAATTTATTACCAATTTTCACTTCTTATCAATGGAAATCGAACAAATAATTCTAGCCCAATTTAAATATAATAAATCTCAAGCTATCAACAAAAAATTAACTGGGATCAGATCAAATCACATTAACAGCACTACTGACAATTATTTTCAAGGAGAAAAAAATATTTGCTTAAAAAGATTACATTTAATGATTAAAAACAAAGCTATTTATTTAACTTCTCTATATTACCCTCTACTCTATATTACACTTTATATGTTTGCAAACTTAATTAATTAAAAAGTAAATGCCCGAACATATCAGTTAAAGAGAGTTGTTTCAATGGCTTTACTTGTTTTCATTCGGGAAAATTTTGTTTTCGAATTCCCTCCCCTTCTCCTCTACAAACATTCCGAATAACAGGAATTTTGATCACTGGAGTACTACTGTAAAGTTACATTCTCGGAAGTTCTACATATTACAAATTATCCTATGATATTTGCGTTTCTTCAGGATTAAACTATTTCATTTCCACTCAATAGTTTTCAATATAATTATCGAAACATGTAGAATACATAGAGATCATTATTGACCAAATATTAAAAAAAAGAAAAAGAAAAGAAACCACAGTTTTCATAATTCCTCATCAAACAACAATAGATTAAGTTTGTTCTTTAAAAAAAAATCTCAAAACGACGGGATTTTGAATTTAATTAAATTAAATCAAAGCAAAAATCTAAGCATCAAATAAACAAAAATTAAAAGGTATTTTTGCAAAATTTAAATTCAATATTAGCCAAATAAAACTTATTAATGAAGTAGATATAAAATTACGATATTCAACAATAATTTCATGAAAAGTAAATAAATGTCTGTAAATAACTGGTTAAGTTAAACTATAGTCATTTTCTGAAAATAACAGGTTAAGTAAAACGATAACCATTCTCAGTATTAAAATTTTTAACAGCATTAATTCTATTCCCCATTTTTTCAATTATCATATGTTATTGTATTAAGAAATATCAAGATTGACTGACAATAACTATTATTAGAAAAAATACAAAAGTTAAAATCACCTCCTCTAGCAATTACGATTTATAAACATTTGCAACTGAAAATGAAAACAGTCTAAAAACTTATGAAAACCAAACAACGAGTGTAGTTTAATATTCCAAAAATATAACTACCGAATCATGCCTCATGACATTGGATAACATGATATCGAATAGCAAGAATAATTATAAAATAGCAAGTTTAATCATAAAAATAATAAAACAATTTAGTTAGCTCATTGAAATAATGCTGAAAGACTGAATTTACATGCAAGAAAATGAATTTGAAATCCATACAAAAAAGATTATACTTTTACTGAATATAAAATAACCAAGCTTTAATTACTAAAATTGTACATTGCAAGGTTATAAAAAGTTTATTAATAAAGTGTTAAAATGTTTTTCTTATGTATTTTGATTCAAAATAGAGATAAAAAAATCAAATTTAAAATTATTGCAAAATTGAACAAAAATTGATTACTTACCAACATGAATATCAAAAGTATCCACAAAATGCGTGTAAGCTTCACAACTAACTTCAATACCAAGTACATCTTGAGTGCAATTCAGCCAATCACTGTTAGTTTTACAATCAAGCGCATGCATTTTTAAAACTTTTTATTTTTTAAAACTTTAAAGAGTATTTTAAATATATTCCATGGCAAGGAAACCAGCAAAGAATTTCTTAAAAATTGCAACAAATTATAAAATTTCTCATAATGTGCAGACGATTTAATGGATGCTGCCATAAGGCAGAGTCCAGAATTGAAATTAGTATCCATGATTTAATCATACTTTTTTCTTAACCAAAAACGAGATTTTGTTCTCAAGTGACATTTTATCTTCAATATTCTATAAATAGCTTAATATAACTGGTGTTTCAACTGTAACTAATAAAAAATAGCAAGAATACTAAAATTAACACACAATTTAAAAAAAAATTGAAAGAACTATTATTTTTTTCAGCTATTATTACAGACAACATTCCGTCGCATGCATACTCTAAAAAATTTTCTCTTGAATTGTAGACGAAGCAATCTAACACTAAGAAGTAACTAATTTTTTCAAAATAAATTTGGTAAACATTATTCTTAAAGATTTCGATGAAAAATTAGCAATTATCATGTTACAAAAAATAATCCTGATTGTTGCTTCATGCATGATAGACACACGGCACACAAATCTTCAATAGCGAATCACAATTTTCACCACATAAAGAGCTCCCTACAAAATCGCCTGAGAAGCTTTAAGCAGCGTTATATAAAGTGCAGATCCCAGCAGATCTACATCCCATTTGCACGAAATTAAAAAGGAAAAAGCGAGCCGGGGAAGTGACGAAGCTATGAGAAGGAAGTGACGTTCGGGCCAATGTGTTCGAGCCGGTTTTCACATCTAGAAATCTCAAAGATATGAATCTGTTGGTGTATCCCTGCGAAAATTTATGGAGTTTGTATCGGAACAAAGAACACTAAAGAATGGAAGAAAGACATAGGCGGGGGGGGGGAGTAGAAGAGCAAAAGAAAGAAAAGCAGGTTACTAAAGTGATAAAACGGACGGTGACTGTAGATAAAGATCAAATAACACAAGCAAAAATATCTCTATGGAAAGTTTAAAAAATATTTAAAATCAATGATAACAGCTACTTCAATATATATACATCTGTTGAACATATTTATTTAGCGATAATCTGTTCAAGATGAAGTGGGGAGCATCATCGATTCCATAAAAAATATCAATTGATAATCCAACTTGGAACTGGTTTGTACATGACTATAGCTCATCAAACGCATAAAATAATCTTTGAATAAAATATTTAAAATCAAACGATAAATGGTACTTCACTCAACTACATCTGTTGAGCAATATATTTATTTAGTGATAATCTGCTTAAGATCAAGTAGGATATAACATCATTTTAACTTAATGTTTAAAAAAAAAGTCATTGGCTATATGTATATGTATACATATACTCTAATCATTTTCTAAGCAATAACGCGAATTTAACCAAATTTTTACTTAATTTGTTATACAAAATATGATAAAGAATATATTTTTTAAAGAAAAAAAAATTAAGTAATGATTTAATTAGAAAGTAACGAAATTTTTTTTAATATTTTAAAATACTTTAGTAATATATATATATATAATTATTTTATTTGTATCTTTTTTATTCTTTGTGTACTTATTCATATGTATAAATAAATACTGAACATTGATGGTGCAGTATGCTTCAACTCTTAAGTATGCTTGGAATGTGAGGGGAGCGCTGTTAAGATTTTTTGTAAACAACCATATTCGGTGATGGTGTGTAACTAGTGCAGGCAGGCACCCGCTCGTTCTGCGGCAAAAAGTATTATTTGTTCGCTCGTTGTTAGCGGCACTTTCTAAATTTCAATATATATATTATGTGTTTCCTAGTATACCTGTGATCGTCGTCCATGTTTTGTATATATATATATTTGTGTGTGTGAAAATAAACAAGAAAAAGCAAAGAAGACTTTTTCCTTGGATTAAATACAAACAAACACAGCGCTACATAAACATATAAACCATTCTAATAACCAAGCGTAAGTCAATAACTTAAAAGTAGACAATCTTTCATGCACAGCACAAAACTCGCAATATTAATGTAGCAATATCTTAACAAGGGTAATTCAGACATCAGCCGTTCTAAAAAAATCGTCCGGTTTAACATATTTTAATTTTAATTTAAAATTTTCAGATAAAAGTATTTTGTGCTTCATACTATCGTATACAAATGTGAGTTTTAAATCAAAAATTATATACAAGGATTTTGAACACAAGCTACGCAGTGTTTATCAACCAATTTGTATATAAAATCTGAGTTGATAATATAACTTGAAAGCAATTTGCACATTATTTTGACCCGTCAAACACATAAAAATAACATTTTAATTTTTTTACCAATCGAACACGTTTCTCTTTCAGAAACACAAATAAACTTCACCAAATGCATTGTTTATTATTACAAGCGTACAAATTTAATCACAAAGTAAAAGAATACTGAACTATTACATATTCGATTTTTAATGATATTACATTCAATTTTTAACAAGCAGTGAAACTTAAAGCGTGCAAAAATACTTGATCTTAATCATGTATGAAAACAAGACTTTTCATTAGTTGATACACGATGATATAAGATAATACTATTAATATTCACTTTTAAATAACCTCAAGTTGCATTACGAAAGGAAATTTTGCTTATGGGGAAATTATGATATTACCACAAGAATTTGTTACCACAGTAACCGGTGTCTATCCCCGTCCCCGTTCGGGAAAAGACGAATAAGACGTCCCAAACGATTTTTTTTGTAAGCCTTCATAAATGCACCTAATAATAACACCTAATAATTTATAGACTTAATGACCATAACAATTTACGGAACCGAGGTGATAATCGAATTTTCAGTTCCAAGTTATTGCAGTTCCAAGATTCCATCGAAAATTCGGCGCGTTTACGGACGCAATATTCATTAAATCCATTTAAATAAAACATTTTTCCAATGGAATTGGAGCTAAAATTTGGACAGTTTGTTCCTATCTCCAGTATCATCCTATTAATTTAATTAAGGATAAAATTACGAGGTTAGTCCCAAATAGTTTCGTATCAGGAAATGAGAGCTTAATTTAAGCAATCATTTTCAAAGTTGTCAAATTCCAAGTTGTTTATTTTGCCCCTACCCCCCATCAATGCAACAATTGCACAAGAACGCTAAAAAATAAAATCAGGATTAAATTTTAAATCAGCGAATTATTAATCAAGGTGTATGAATATGATTAAATATTTGGCAAGGAACAAATATGATTGTATTTCCGACTTTTTGAAATAAAAATCTTCTCTCACTGAAATAAGAATTTTTTTAACTGTCCAGCACTCACGCCATTTTGCAATTAAAACCTAAACAACTTTCAGAAAAATTATTTCAAAAAATAAAATGCCAGAAGAATTTTATTCATGTTCATTCTTTTAAATGAAACATATTATTATTATTATTATTTGAAATCTAATCATATAACGTAGTGAATAAAAAATTCAATTTTCAATTCGACAGTAAGCTGACAGAATTACAATCATACTGAAAAGTTCTATATTCGGCAATATTGTTTGAAAACTGTAATAAAATTTGATAGGACTGAATTCTGACATCTTTTTAAAAAGTCAATCTAAGAAGAACACAAAATTTAACATAACATTTATGCACTGACATATTATTTATAAATTGGAACATACGACTTTTATAATGAAAAAAAAAAAAAAATGTTAAAAAATATTTCACAATGCAAACATCTATTAAGTCTGAAACATGGGTAACAGACATTAAGTAAGTGTTCCAAATTCTGGTTACATTTTTAATAAAAATTAATCAGAATGTGAAACTGACTGCATCTCCTTTACGTGTTAACATGGACACGGTATCATCAACATCAGAATGTGAAGGTTTTTCTTCAGTATCTTCAAAGCATATTATCGCCCCAAATTAATTTTAAAATATTTTTTTTACACATTTTTAATTCTTGAATAAACATTTTAGAGCATTTTTTAAATATATTTAAAATAATTTTTTAACATATTTTTAGTAATTGCGTTATACAAAATAACGAAAATACATTTTGTGTGTGTGTGTGTGCACATCATAGTTGCAACTTAATGCAGTAATGATAAATAGTTGCAAATAATGATGGATGAATTAATATACTATCGTGCCTAATAAATTATCTCGCTACGATGTTCGAATTTATTTTACTTATATTTATTATTATTGGTGCGTTCACTATTAAATGCCATCACAAAGGAAATCGTATTAAAGCTCCTTATATAATGTTTAAAAGATAAGAAAGCTCTTTATTCATTATTTTTTATTCAATTAGCTTGAAACATGAAAAAAGATTAGATTTATAGCTAATTTGATTGCTACTATTACATCATTCATGATAAAACAAAATTAAAAAGTATTGGTTACAATTGATTTTATTATGTAACTGGTTTCTAAATCGAAGATTTTTTTATTATTAATATTTTCATTATGTCAAAAATCTATTTCAAAGCAGTTAACATATTTCGCTCAACCTTTTATTTTATTTTACTATATTATTTCACGAAGAAAAAAATCAAGTCGAAAATATTTTATGCAAATAATGATATTGCATAATGAACTCGTAAGTATTGACAGATATTATGTTTCTTAATTGAGAAAAAAAAAAAATACACCGTAAACTTTTAAAATGCTATATTTTAAAAATATTAGGTTGTTCGGAAAGTAATTTCGTTTTTTCCTGACAAAGGATTTAATTGCATTTTTCGCACCCAATTTCATACTTAAACCGCAAAATCATTTTATGTTTTAAGAGCTGATATAGCAAGGCTTGAGTGTGAAAAAGTGCAGCTGATTCTTCGCAATAGTTTTTGGATGGTGCCCTTTTTAATATGGGGAGCAATAAACAGCATTTTCGTCATTTTTTTTCTTTTTTGCTATAAAAGGTAAAAATGCTGTTCAAGCCAGAAATAAATTAGCCAATATGTGTGGAGAAGATGTGTTAACAGTACATCAGTACCAGAACTTATTTGCAAAATTTTTCCTTCAAATGAGGAGGCCAAAAACCACCTCGATCAGTTTTTTTTTACAGCAAAGACCAAAACTTTTATGAGCGTGTAATCATGTTACTACCAAAAATATGGTAAAAGGTATTAGACCAGAATGGCAATTTTATAATTTAATAAATAATTTATTCATTAAACGAAAATTTCTTTTCATTTTGACACAAAAATACGAAATGACTTTCCGAACGACCCAATAACAGTAACAGTAACAATGTAGACTGCTTTGCGAAAATTTAAAGTGTAATGGACAAGATACAAATTGAAGCAACTGAAATAACGATACAGCGCAAATATTTTTGAAAATCAAGAAGAAGGGGCGTAGGAATATTAAACAGGACCAATTTATAGGCACTTATGCAATTAAATTGATTCATCGTTCAAGGGAATGAAGTTATTAATTTGAATCAAAAATGCGTACCGTAACATAAAATTAATTTACCCCATAGAAATACTTTAATTTAAATAAAAATTATTGATTAAGCTTGAAAAATAAATGCAGTATCTTTCAAAAAAAATTTACGAATGCATTAAAAATTACAGCAATCGGTATAAAAAATGAAATATACCACAAGGATATTTTGGATTATCTCGTCTTTTAAGGTGGGCTTAGTTAAACGGAAAGTATAACGAATTCCAGCCCATCCGTGAAGGAAGTGAAGAAAGTACGAGCTTGTAGGAAAACAGGTTCCCAATAGTAGACCTCATTAAAATTCTTATTAGTTATCACTTCACGTAAACATTCAATCTCTAATCTTAAAAATAAATATATATATTTATATAGTATAGAATATTATTTCATAAAGAATTTATATATTGCTATTAATATAAACGCTTTGAATTTTTCTCTCAAAAATTAACAAAGCATTTTTGTCCATTGACCATGGATAACGAATTTTCGGACAACCAGTTTCATTATGTAACGGTAAAATAGGAAAACAAAACCGAATTTAAACCTTGCGTAGGACTTAAATCACAAGGTCGTAATGACACACACACAAAAAAAGAACCTTGCGTGTAAATTCATAGTAAAAAAACTATCCCAATATTATTCATTTCAATCTAACATATTTTTTTCGACAAATCATTAGTTTCATATCCTCATTTATATACAATTGTTATGCACGGCAATCTCAGGATAAAAATCCTTTCATATGCAATAATTTTTTTGTATAAAGTACGATGTACAAAACCCTTTTCTAGACATGGTATGGAAATAAAAGGGAAAACAAAAATCAAAATTGCAAGGCTATAAGCAAAGGAGTGCCTATAAATTTCATTATATAAAAATGATCTGATTTAAGTTCAAAAAATAATGAGGAGGGGGGGGGGGGGGGGAGGAAAGTATGAGAAAAAAAGTAGTATCGTTGAAAAGGTACAATTTTCAATTTTATGATGAAGTGAAAAAAGTTCCAGAAAACATTATCCTTAAGTTCATAAGGAGAAAAGGCAAAATATTGCTTAGTTGCTAATAGTCCGAAGCCATCGCCATCATCAATATTCCGTTTCATTTGTTTATCAGGGCTTTATTTTTCATTCATTTATTTATTTTGTCTCCATTTGAGTGACTGGCTTACGCTTGCTTTTAGAGATTGTTAAACTATATCTTTGAAACAGAAGAAACTTTGTAAAAGATATGCATTAAAATAAAATAGCAATTCAAAATCAACATGAATTTTAATGCTTTTCATTCTTTTTAAAAATTAATAACTAACTGAAAGAAATACTGTGTAGAAATGAAACCGATACTGCAAGACTGATTTTAAAATGATATCAAAATTATATTTGTGGAACAATTAGCTCCAAAGTTATTGCATAAAAACGCAAATGTTTAGATTAATTAATTAATAAAACGTTCTATTAACTTTTGTATTTTAAAAAATGATAGTATTCTTTCTTTTTTCCTAAAAAAATGTGAAAAGTTTGGTTGAAAGTGCCAGTCGTTTAGAAGAAAACGCGGAACGTATATACATAGCCATAATGCCTTTTACTTTTATCAATTCTTATTACTAGCAATTTAATATTTAAAAAAAAAATCTTGCAAAAGAATGTGTTTCAACAAAAAAAGTTAGCAAACAGCATCTGCCAACAGATGGATTGAATAACCAAAGAAAAAAAGAATACCTGTAGCATAGCTGAGAAACATTTAAATATAACTGAAATTCAAAACAGAAAAGTTCTACAAATAAGAAATTATGTTGCTAAGTTCTAAACGAATGCAATAATAAGAATTAAAAGCAAGCATTTATAAGGCAATAAAAAATGATCCACTTAGCAAAGAAATTAAAAGGGGATTCGAACTTCACAGAAAACCACAATATCACAGCATTATAATATTTTAGATTCATTCATCTTTTTTTATTTTATTATAAAAATTAACCAAATATCAATAATTGAAAGCATACAAAATTTGATTTAAACTATTATTGGTTGATGTGATTTTTGCTTAGTTATTAGATTTCGATAAATATCTAACAAGGGGAAATATCGCAAGACCTGCTCTCTCTCTCTCTCTCTCACACACACACGCACAATTTATCGACATTAGAGAATTAGAGAAAAAAAAAACCCCGTAAGGAAATAAAAATTTATTATAGCTGGAAAATACTCCCTTCTTATTTAAATGTTAAAGTGAAATTAAATAGTTTCTACGCTTATAATGTTTTAGAGCAATCGGGAGAAACATTTCCTGAACTAATTTTCAATTAAAAATATAACTAAAATGCTTAAAACACTTTTTTCGGAGAGCACATCTTGTCAGCCAAATTTGGTAGTTCTAGTTCCAACGATCTGCCTATAGAGCAAACTGAATGATTTTTTCCCCTCATCAAGCAAATCTTATCATGCATGCCACTATTTACGAATAATATGTATAAATATTATCATATTAATGTCCTTCACTATTCACTACACTTTCTTGGAATTTAAGGCTTAAATTTTGTTGTCATTCAAGCTTCCTTAAATAACAAAAATCCTTCTTTAACTTACGAGAAATAAAATGCGAAAATAAAAATACAAATCTGAAACATTTCAAGGTGACTTCCCCGTTGGATTTTTGCAAGAAATCTTCCGTTTTTATTAATTAGATTCCGAGCAAGGATTAAAACAAATTAGTTGTATAACAGAAAGAATAGCAGCTCGTGTTTCCTTTTTAAAGCTTTTGTTATTATAATTCTTTTGTTGACAGATATTAACAATTAATGACGAATCTTGCTTTTACTTTTTAATGTGCCACACAAACACATGTAGGGTGTGAAATTCATTTGCCGTATTAATAAGGACAGCTAATGCTGATTTTATAATTACAAACATTTATTTAAACAATAGAAAGAGATAATGAGCTATTTTAAAAAAAGAAACTATTTTACACTTATGAAATTACATTTGATTTATTTAAATGCTATTATTTTTTTTTGAAGTATGATAGCTAACAAACACGAATGGAACAATGTTAAGAAATATAAATGAAATTTCAAGGAAAGAGAAATAAGAAATAGAAATACCACATATTAGCATACACAGAAATCGATAAATGATGCATTTAGTTTTTCACATATCTATGAACCCTTCTCATGAGTGTAAAATACACTGAGTTCACAAAAGTCATAGAATAGCAATACGTAAATATACCTATAGCAGCAATATCGCGCACAAAAACGAATAAATGGATAGTGTATTGGTAGGGCTCTCATTTGTATTTAAGAAATTCACGTGAAAAAGTTCCTGACGCGATTGTGGCCGCCTGAAGGGAATCAACAAATTTAAACGAAAATAATAGTTGTTACTGAACGCATGGGACAGTCTATTTCGAAAATAATTAAGTCAAGGATGTGCCAAGAATACCTAATTTCAAGTAAAATCTTCAACAATGGATAAAGGAATGGCTGTCTGCCTACATTTAATGATAGTGAAACAGCGGCGTGTGCATAGAATTGTCAGTGTTAACAGTCAAGCAACATTATGTGAAATGGCAGGAATCAATGCGAGGAAAATATCGGATGTGTTTGTAGGACAGATTAAAGAAATTCGGTTTTTACGAGCTATGACACTAAATGACCAATTTGAGTGCTTTTATTAAGAGCACGGCATCTCCTGGGTTTGCCTCTTTTGAGCTCGAGATCATATTGGTTGGATCATAGACAACTGGAAAACCGTGACTTGGTCAAATGTGTCACGATTTCAGTTGTTAAGAACTGACAACAGGGTTCGATTGTCCAACAGGTCCCATGAAGCCACAGACCCAATTTACCTACAAAGTACTGTGGAAGCTGATGGTAACTCCATAATGGTCAGGGTCGTTTATGCATAAAATGATTTGGGTCCTCTAGTTCAACTGAACCGATTATTGGTTAGAAATGATTATATTCAGTTACTTGGAGACCATTTGCAGCGTCTCATGAACTTCATATACTCAAACAACGATGGGATTTTTATCGATGAAAAGCATCATGTCACCGAACCACAACTATTCGCAACTGGTTTGAAGAACATTCTGCACAATTTCAGAGAATGATTTGCCCACCTAGAATTCAATCGAAAGTTTATAGGACATAATAAAGGAATCAGTTTGTGCACAAAATCTTTCACAGGCAACACTTTCGCAATTACAGACATCTACAGAGGCAGCATGCATGGCTCAATAATTTTGCAGGGAAATTCTAACGACTTATCGAATTCATGTCATGTCGAGGTACTGCACTTCGCCGAGTTAAAAAAGGATCGGCATGTTAGATATTTAAGGATATATTCAACACTTAGTCACCTTAGTGTATAAATACAGAGTGGTTGAAAAACTTTTCCTATTCCTTTTTCTATACAAAATGGGAAAAGGGGGATTAATTAGAATCTTTCTTTCTATTCCTTTTCTATTAGAAATAAAATTATGCGAAAGAGCTATTGAATATAATACTGTAAAACTGCTATTGCTGAGTAATCTTCCTTTTAAAACTACTTTTAATCCATCAGATAGTTGGGATTATATAAAAGGCAGAATGTTTGCAATACCACCTGAAGATACTGATGCATTCAAAATTAGAGTTCCAGATGCTGCTGAGACACCTGAAATTGACCAGAATTAAAGTACTCCTTTCATATTCTTGGAAATTACTTCCGTAAGTAGTTTGATTAAAACTTAATATATGTCTTAACAATATATCGAAATAACAATATGCCAAATTTTAATTTTTTTTTTTTTTTTTTTTTTTTTTTTTTTTGCAATTAGGAAAAATTTTAGTGACCAACCATCCTGTATTTCTTTTATGTTCCCTTCTGTTTCTATTGCTGACACTCTAAATTTATTTTATTTTCAAAATGTATCTTAATAATGTAATCAAATTACTTTATTGTGTCTTGCTGGGGTATGCAAAAAAAATTGTGTAATATCTTAAAGGTGTTGAAATTTTGCAAAATATATCTTATCTGTAATCCCAATGATTCCCTAATAATTTTGCCTTATAATAGAGGGTTTCTTGTTCACAAAGATAAAAAAATTAATAAAAACAAAATATGTTTGCAATAAATTATTAATTGGAAATGTAGCAGAGAGCTGCACAAGTTTTTAGTCATTGAAATAAATAAAAGAAAAGGATGCGTTAGACAAAATTTATAACACAAATTTAATGGTATACAAATTTAAGTAGTACAGCAACTCGCACCACAAGATGTAAAAGGCACAACAGATACGATGATGGCAGCTAGGATATAATACAAACAACGATTATTAAAGTGAAGGTTCATTGGATTTGCTATTTGAAAAGATGCAAAGACAGTTGATGGTATTCATGAACTAGTTTTGTTTGGTTATTGCAAATTTGTATTCCAATAACCTATATTGTGCATTTAATCTGGCGCATCTTTTTCTTTTAGTCAATTTACAGATTAAGACCTCTATGTAGTATAAAGAGCCCCATTCCACCTTCTTCCTTGTGCCTCTGTTCCATATTTTATTGCAAAAGTAAAAAAAAAAATATTGTATAAGTGATTTTTTTTTTGTCTGATTTTTGTACCTCTTTTTATGAAGCAACCCGTACAGGAAAAAAAATGAACGAACTTACGCCTTTATGTTTCATAGACGGCATAAAACGTAATTTGAACAAATGATTACAACTTTAACACAAATTTCACAAAAGTAATGATTTATTACAAATCTTAGTTTAATAAAATTTCGGATCATAAGATGTTTTAGGTATATTAAGTTATAAATAGCTCCTAAAAAGTATGGAAATCCAGATCACGATATTAAATATCCACTTAAAATATTTTTTTATCGCCAACTTAACGACATATCCCTGTTACCTTGATATACACACATCAAAAAACTAATTTTCTAGGTATCGACAATAGTTCCAGATAAAAATCATGTAATAATTTTTAATCCTATCTAAGGGTCGTTTTGTTTTCATTCTTTGAAATTCAATCCACTTTCCCTGTCAACAGTGTGATCGTAACAGGCCGTGAATGAACACGATCTTTTTTTTTTTTTTTAATCTTCTTAAAAAAAATGGCGTGTTTTGAAGCGTGAATACTTCTCTTGTTCTGTAAGGATACAAATATGTCCTTGAATCCTGATGAAAAAAAGAAACACAAGAATGAATTGGTGGCTCTGTCAGATCGCATGAGGAAAATATGGATGCGTTTTGGCTAGTGAACGGGAAATGGCAGGCACGCTTTGTTTTGATTGTCCGAGAAATGTGAGAAGGTTTTAGTTATCGAATCTCCAATCTTCTCGTCTGCATACGAAGAAGGTTATTTAGACAACGGAATATTATTGCGTTATTCCGTATTCTGGTCTTTTGCACTCACATAATAAAACATGTTAACAGGGAAACTAAAAAAGAAATATTTCTGAAATAAGGAAAGGATCACTGTAGGAACAACTATTCAATTCCAAAAGAAGAAAAAAATGAAGCAATTTTTTGAAATCTTAAAAGAACACACTTGCTTCTCGCATACCATATTCTGATGATGATTAGGTGTGTGCCGAAAGTGGCGCTACACCGGTAAAAAGCATATAATAAAAAATTTTTAAAATAAAATTTAAATAACTATTAAAAGATTCGCTATTCAAATATAACTCTTCTATGCATATGTACAAGATGCAAAAGAAGCTAGAGGCAGCGCTAAAAAACAACAGCAATGCAATAAAATAAAAGCATACAGAGAAAAATAATTAAAGCATTAAAGATAAATTAAAGTATAGAGAGAAAGACAAATAAATAATAAAATATAAATAAATAAACATGAACATTAAAAAATATACATTTGATCAGCCTAAGTTAAAGCCCATTATCCAGAACAAAAAGCTAGATAAAGAGTTCTTTTTGCAATTTTTTTCTTATAGTCAAAGAATATTGTCCACTTTTAGCAGTGCTTGAATTTTTATGTGCATATTTTGAAGAAAGGCAATGATAAAGTCCATTTTAAGTTTGAAACTGGTAAAAAACATTTACACTTGAAGTATTAAGAATTGCTTTAGCATAAGGTAAAACCGAGAAAAAATAGTTTTTCTTTTGTCGCAAAAAAAAAAAAAAGGAGTGCAAAAGATTAATTTAGATATGATATCAAGATAAATTATTATTCCGTTTGGAAAATTCTGATTTCGTTGTGATACGGGAAATCCGACACAATTTGGGCTTCTAAAGACAATTTTTTTATTTGACAAGATTTGGGAGATATGTTGTTTAATAAATTTTCTTAGATGATGAAGAATAGGGCAATGGAAAATGTAGGAATTCATAATCATTACCATATCATAATCATTACCACATCTACAACTACAGTTGCTCAAGCTGAATCTTTTAATGCGGGGAAAGTCCCTGGTTTGTGGTTAATTGGGTTAAATATTTATTGTCAATACATCTATTTCTTTTTACTTCAGTAAATATGTTGAAAGTAAAGCGGACTATTTCATTATTTTTCCGTCTTGGTTGCCGTTCATCGATGAGAATTTTATGAAGACGATTTTTGATTGATGCGTCAGATTCTCCAAGGCGATATCTATTGTAGATTTAATAAAAGCAGCTTTGGCAGACAGATCAGCTAATTCATTGCCTTTGATACCATAAAGTTAACAACATGCTGCACAGAATTAAGTAATAAATTCCGCCGCTGTGGAGGGAAAAAATTAAGAAAAAAGCAATTTCACCACAGGCCTCCCAGACAAAGACAGGGGGAAGCTGCCCAAAAATATTGTTGAGTCCGTCAGTAGTTGTACCACGTTTTATTTTTAGCTCTTCATATATGAAAAATACCCAAAGAAAGAGTCTTACAAGGGTTAAAAAAATTCTACGTCGAGAAAGGAGCAGGCACAGATTAGTATTTCTTCAGGGTGGGGTTCATGCTACAGATTTTTGGAGAAGTTTGAGCGCCAATAAAAAGCCCGAAATCAATAAGGCGTTTGGGACAACATTGAGCCGTTATATGCCGAATGAATTTATTAGAGTTGATATTTTCAAACATTAGTTAATTAATCTTATATGAGAACATTACAATTTTTGCTTTTATTAAAGACACAAGGCTTAACATTAAACACACTAAATATGTAACAAACAGTGCTCTTTTATAGATATGCAAGACCATAAAATATAGATTACTAAAAACAATTTTTTTAAAATTCATTTGCCTTATGTTTATTATTGTTATTAAACAATCATACATAGCTCTATCAATTGTTTAAATGCCATCAATCTTACGGCAGCATTTCTTCCAGATCATAAATATCGTCTAAAGTTTGGGAGGGGGGCATAATTGCTCCACCCATATTTACCTGCGCGATGTATTTTGATACTTCCACATTTTAGATTTTTTTAGAGAGAGAGAGAGAGAGAAACATACTTTTTCAAACTATACCTATCAATCGCTCTGTTTATTTATGAATATGATGACTCAAAATCACATAGAGTCAAAGAGATAAAATTCGGTAGGTAGCATTACCATCAAGTTGGTATATTTGGCAGAAAAAGAAAAAAAAAAGCCAATGTAGCTTTAACATGCAAAGAGCTATATAGATGGCATTAAATACATAACTTCATCGTCAGAAATGTAGATGTGTAGTTGATTTATCACCTGATGGCCTGCTTATTCACGTGTATGAGAATACGTTATAGACTCAAAAAGAGAACGACTTCGAAAAATAGAATGGAATGTAAACGAATAAAAGAAGATGAAATTTATTTTCGGCTTCATTCCTGTTTGTTACATTACGAAAAACAAAGGTCGGACAGAGGATAAAAGCACTTTATTTTCGGACTTCAGGTTGACCTTCGAGGAATTGTTATCCTTCCAGCGATAACAACAGAAAAAAGTATTATAATTAGAAAAAAAGAAAGGTGGAGGGAAATACATTGGAAAATAGAAAAATTCTAAAAACAAAAACTTTATTTCAAACGCAAGAATTTTCTTTATTATTCCTAAAATGCTTATGTATATATAATACATTGATTTCCCCATAAAACAATTTTATATTTTATTACTTTTAAGGTCATTTCTGTTCATTTCGATAAAATTTAGTTTTATAACGTTTTAATTAAGTAAATAATAAAAAATTGCAATGCTTATGTATGTTTAAAGAAAAAAAAATTCATAATATTTCTTGAATCCGTTGAAATATACCAAAAAATGATACAAATTAGAATAATTTTTTAGCAAAAATGCTCATGCAGCTGTCAGGAGAAAATAATACAATTAAATTTTAGATCAATTCAGACTTTACAATGTACATATATTTCAAAATTCACCAAAACTTTTCGAGCTAAGAGAGCAAAGATAAACTAATTTCTTGAGATGTATTTAAAATTGAGAAATACTATGTGTTAGATAACACGAAAGTGACATGTGAGTACAAACATAATTTCTTTTCTTTACAGTTTAAACAGTTTTAAATCACAAAGTAAATATTCCTTGAAATATATAATACATTTTATAGTCAAAAAATAATACTAAACGGAAAGTTTCCTAAAAATTAGCGATTGTAACTTTATTATATAAAATCTATATTTTCAGCAAAATTTTTCTATTTGCACATCTCAAGCAAGAACTGAAATGAAATTTTATTTAGCAATTATTAAGATTTTTCTATTAATATTTTTTTTAATATTTCAATGTAATGGATGAATTGTTTAAAAAACTTAAGCAAATTCAAAATGAGACAGCTATTTTTAGACGATTGCATTACGATCCGCCGAGCTTTCAGAATTTTAACATTCATTGATCTGGAAGATATAAGAAATTGTTTTTTTTACATCTATACAATTCCAATTTATATCAAATGAGTTTACATAAAAAAAAAAAAAAATCACCTCAGATCACTACCCAGTTGGTCTAATAATTCTCAGCTGCCGACAACATAATGCAAAGATCGTGGGAAAGATGAAAACAATTGTAGATAATCATAGCACAGACTAGTTTTTCAGGTGAGGCCAAAATTACATTGATGCTATTAAACGCTTTCTGGGTCAGATCTTACTAGTTTTTAAACTAAATTTCACATAACCACATCAAAAAGATGGTGCACAAAATCTGTGTTTTTAATAAACTGATATAAATAAGTAATTCTAATTTTTTTAAAAATTTCGTTTAAGATATTATCAGTTAATATACAAAAGCCCTTAATTAAACATAGCAAGAAAGAATTTGTATATATTATAGCGTATTCTGTTAGCCAAATTTTTTAAAAGACACTGTAGGGTATTGACATCATTATTGCATTGAACAATACAATTTTTAAGACTAACAAGACAAAAATCCAATTCTAGATAATTAGCGCGTCTTTAGAATGACCATCTCCATTGTGTACTGTCCAAATGTCGTCATAAAATGAAAATGAATGCATTTCCATTTGGAATATTGCTTCTAAAGACTTAACTACCTGTTTTGTCAGGCAAAAAGGCAATGACTTTAGAAACCAGTATATCCAGCTTACGGACGATTCATTCACTAAATTAAGCATACTCTCTCGCTTAAAATAGTAAACAAGCATTCATGCCGACGATGCACATTTAACAATGCATATTTTCCTCAAATTGCAACTAAATTAGCATACTGGATTTTGAAGAAAACACTATTAAAAAGCAGGGAAGAAAATTGGGCAATTTACATTTCGGTTGCGGTTTAAAGGTCTGAAATAGCTAAACTGGCAATGTTTCTTAAAGCTGATTTTGAATCTTATTTTTTAACTATTCTTTTATTATAAAAGGTCTAGGAATTATAGATGCCAGTTATTATTAAATATTCATAAAAAAAACTTTATTTAAAATAAATTTGTTTATTTACCGAACAATGAATATTGTTGATTTGAATTATATTTAAAAATGAAATATATATAAAAAAAGATTTCAGTATATTCATTCAATATGCATCAAAATCAAAAGAATTTCTGAACTTTTTTCAATATTACTTAGAAAAGAAAATAGAAAATTTTCTTAAAAATATATGAATTTCTTTCCATCCTAAGTTGCTTTAATTTCTTCGATAAAGGGAAAAAAATCAAAATTACCTTAAAGATGAATAAAATTATGAATATAAAATTAAATTTCGATAAAAATAAAATTATATGAAATAAAATTTGAAAAATAGTAATCGATCACTAAGATTACTGGCTTCATTTTAAAGATAACGGAATTCAGAATTCATTTTCCCTATGAGCTACTAATGTTACACCACGGCAGATCCTATTTTCCTGAGTGTAAATCGATTCTAATTAGTTTCTGATGTGTGTGACTTTCGGATGTAAGTTACAGTTAAAAAATCCGAAGCAATTTTTTCTTCCTTCATAAGTCTCAAAGAGTAGAACTTGGAAGAAGAAATAATGAATGCCATTTGAAACAAAAATTGGAATATATAGAATTGCTTCAACAACAAAATGAATGCTGAAAACTGCGACAATGTTGTTGCTCATTATTTTCAATTTAACAGTTTATTACATTCAGGGGCGAAGAACAGCAAGCATAAAGCAATGAGCTGACACAAAATTGGATATACAGAACTAAGCAACTAAATATAACTACCACTTAAAAAAGCAGAATCCCTTTAATAACAGTTGAACCAAATTAATTTGGCAACACTTCTTGAAGAAATTTTGTCATCTACCATTTAATATGATAATGACATTGTGTGTGGGTGGGGGGGATGAGCAATCCATGATGCAAAAAAAACAGTTTGACACTGAAGCTTAAAAAAAAAGTCAGTAGTTGCAGCTCCTTCTAATTATCGACAAATAATGTATTAGAATATTCGGTAAGAAAGTTCATAAAAATAATATTTTTTGATTTTTAATTTGGTTTATAGTTTCATTACATTTATTTAATTGATCATTGTTATATTCATAAAAATTCCATAATTTGAGAATCGGTTGGTTTTAAGAAAGAAAAAAATTAGAAGCAATTACGAAAGAATATCTAATTAAGTTTTTCATTTAGCCCACAAAAGAATAATTAGAGTGGAAACTACAAGTCAATTGTTGGTAAAAAAATTCAAACTAATAAAGTGGATTTTTTTTTTGAAAATTTGTATTGATTTACCTATTTTAGAAAGTAATAAATAATCAGTCGCATTATGTTGGGAATATGGCTTAATTACCTTTTTGGGCCCTTGCTCATGTTTCAGCGATTCTGTAGTTGCCCATTAGTAGTATTGCGATCATCAATTCACAATATAATGATCGCATTAATATTCATTTGCACACTTTGATGTAAGTAAATGTAAGAAATTACAATACGATTTTATAATATCTATTACCACAACAATAAATTGAAAAAAAATACGAACTTTCAAAAATACATTTTTAATTTAATACAAAATAAAGAATATCACATTTTTGCTCTTTATTATAAAACGAATGATTAAATTTGAAGAATGAAAATAAGATAATGGCGATGTTATATATAATATTTTGATATAAAATATGATACCGAAAATGAATTAAATCACTAAAAAGGAAAAATTTCCAATTAAGACTCAAAAGTTTTTGACTAAAACAAGTTCTTAACTAAGTTTTAGTAAGTTTTTCCATTTTAAAAGGAATGCAATTAAATTAAATGCTAAATTATGTTTTACATGCGGAGACATTCTTTTACTAATTGAACTAAATAGATTATCCTTCAAATAATTCTTTCATTGTATTAAAAAAAAACTGATGTATGACGAACAATACAAAATAAACTTTAGAGAATTATCAAAAGAAATAGTTCATATAATAGTACTAATCATATATTGAAACGACCTACAAATATTTACAGAAGTTAATATTCGTATGGAGATATGATGACGCATTTCTTAAGATATAGCGATTATATTTTAACTATACCATATTTGATATTCATTCAGTATTGTTAAAATTATTAAAATACATTTAGTAATGATATGGTCAAGCAGAATCAGTAGAATGATAACATATAAATCACTATAAATAGAAATAAAATAGTTGTCAGTAAATAAACGATGAAAAACTTTGTGAAGAAACGCTGATTGCGGATTCAAAAGTTTAAAAAACTTATTTGTTGTATACCTAAAATATTACCTTATAAACTCTAAAATAAAATAAAACCATTGAAGTGTTGTTAATTTCGAATAATATTGGACGAAAATACTCGTTAACACCATAAAATTCAATCATGAAAATTTTCCAAATACATAATGGAATACACATATATAATTAAAAGCAAATAGATAATGACTTCTAACAATTATAATAAAATCGTCAGTAGGATTTTATTGAAGTTCAACTTTACAACTCAAATTTGTAATAAACATTAAAAACTTAAAAACCATCTGACATTAAAGCTATATATATTAACATCTATATTTTGTTCATACTACACTATCCTATTCACAAATAGTTAAAAGGAAATATGCAAAGAACGAGACGGACGAAAACTTACCATCTTTTACAGAAAAATCGATTGTGTCATACTAAACCATATTAAGCAGCTGGAGAGGAAAACGGCTGAGTACTGCCGGAATCGCTTCGATTTTTGTCTCGGTGGAGATTCGGCTCGTCAGACACCAGACAATTTTTACAGATGGGGAATAATAAGAGCATTGAAAAAATCATGTAGAAGCAGGATATGTAATACACCTACACTCATAAATTACTCTATAAGGGCATATTTTATTTATTGGAAAATTCTAGGTGGAAAATACAATGGATGTGGAACTAAAATCCTTGTATTGGAAGATATGTATTGGAAAAGTAGGCTCCATTTTGTGTTCAAAAAATAAATGACAAAAAGTATGAAGAATTTTTCAGACAAACATATGTTCCCTACCATGTAAAAAGAAAAATAATAAACGTTTACCAAATTACATTTCGTTTATGAAATGCTAATTTTCTTTATTAATATTAAACATAAAATATTTTATTTCTGAAACTTTGCTACCCTTTTAATAGTGACCATAGTGACATTTCTTTTTTTCTTTATATATTGAATTAAATAAATAGTAATCTTAACTAGAAACTGAATTAAAATTTTAATAATAAAAAACTTTTAATTAAAAATTTTTAATTTAATCTTTTAATTTTAATTAAAAAACTTTTAAATTGTATAAAAATTTGAATGGAATTGGAAAAGTTTATTTCCCCTGAAAGCGAGAGATATATGAACATCAATCGTGACGATATTTTTAAACGAAATTTTATAAACCGTTAATGTAAAATTATATCTCTAAAAAATAAAAATGAAGTTTAAGCTTTAAGTTGGTACTGAAAATGAAAATGGTTTCTCCTTGTTTTGTTCAAGCTTCATATATAATTTCTTTTTTTCCATTGAAAAAAATAAATAATTTAGTAGTTTTTAATGAAGACCAATTTTTAACCGTGATTTTTAACCATTTTATGATCAGCTTTTCAAGTACATTGATTAGAAAATTCCTTAACAGATTAAAATTTCTTATTTGATTAGGAGATACAAAATATTAGGAGATACTGTTCGATAACTGAAGTGTAGGTCTTCTAGGTCTTTACAAGAAAACCATTTCAAAATATTTTTAGTAAAAACTTAAAATAAATATCTTTAAAAACAATATTTGTAATCTCTACATTAATGAAATTTTTAAAGCTGCAGTAATCCAACAAAAAATGAAATTTAACTTTTAAAGTACAATTTAAAAGCTATATATTTCACAATGCCCGAGAGTAACAGGAGTTTATAGCGGAAGATAAAAGTATGCGATAGAAACATTATTTTGCTACTAAAATCTAATCAACAGAAGCAAACAAACTGGAAGATTTATTGTGACAATATATACGTACTAAAAAATTTAGCGATGAAGTTTTTATATATCGATAACTACAGCACCACAGCTTTTTTTATGACAATCATAAAATTCTACACAGCAACATCGTTGCAACAAAAAGTGGTTTTCCGCTATTACATAAAGGTTTCTCTACAATTGCATCGAGGGATAATTTATTCCAACCTTCTCCTTCCACACATATAAGAACTTGATAAACCTACACAAAGCAGGTGATAAATTTAATTCATTCCTGCTAGTGAGCATCTGAGTAGGTGCAGTGGTAGCTTGATTTAAAAAAAAAATGGCGAAGAGAAGGAACATTCGTGCGTTTAACCTGAATAGAAATACGATTTCAATTTAACATTTGTCATCAATTATCTAAGCATTAATAAACTGCTTTGGAAAATCAGCTTTAGAAGAAATAAATAGTCTTTTAAAAATTAAATTTCCTCTGTTAATAAAAAAAATGTTCTTTTTTGAGAGAACTGAAAATTAAAAATAATGAATATTAAAATGTCGCTTTTCATTATTTTGAATTATTTTCAAACATCTTATCACTAATGCTCTAAAATGATTAACCTTAATAACGCTGAAAAATTATTTACTGTTGCTGCAGGTGAAATCTCTATCATGATCAGGTATTGTAAATCTAGAAAATCGTTTCTCTTTTAATATCCAGAACAGATGAACAAAATATATCCTTTACAAAGAACGGATATTGCAGGTGATTTATTTTATTTATTTTGAGTAAGAATAAAAAGATGTCTTTCACTGCGTTCTATGAGTTAAATAAATGAGCTGTGACATTTATTTTAGAACTTTAATCTTATTTATCTGCATATTTTAAAAGTTAAGTCAAAGCAAAAGATATATATTAATTATTTTAAAATAACTTGTTAGCATGAATATAATAGAATGATTAAATTATATGATATATATTGGAAAAACAAATTAGTCTCATTCTTATTCGGAATAAATCATCAGATTTATAGTGACATAAAAAAACAGCTAATGCAAATCTTATTTCAATTATAAATCGTGCTGCAGCTTAAATGATTTCATAAAATGTGATCTAATTTCTATTAAAAGTTTAAATACTTGACATATAATAATATAATTAAATAAATAAAATTTACGATCTTCTTCTGCTGGAGGCGGAGAACCGGCTTTCTTAAGGTCAACCCATTTTCCCAATGTCTAAAACAGCAATTTAGTTTCTATTCTGATACATTTTAAAAGGGGGTGCGGCCCGCTTTACACTGACCAGCACGCATAAATAAATTTAATACTACCTTTCCTGTATATATTATAAAATCGGCCAGTGAACTCCAAAGGTAATTGATAAGTGAATCCATTCTATCCATTTCTTAACAATTAGCAAGAAAAACGAAGCTTCTTTTAAACAAACTAACACCTGTTTTCTTTTTATGAAACAGTCGAAGATTTCTGAACTTGTTTTTAACTAGATCTGCGCTAAATATCAAAAAACTTTAACACTTGACACTTCACGATATTATGAAAATAATAAATAAAGAAATGTGTAACAAGACAGCAGTCAGTACAGGAATTATGCACTTGCCTTGGACTTCAACAGACAAAATGTTTACTAAGAAGTTCAATACAGTTGAAATATAATTTGCTTAAGATTTCTATCAGGACTATAAAATTTACATTTTTAGTCTTTAATTAATATAAACTATTGAAAACATAACAGTCTTTTAAACGTAATGAACATAAATGGCCTTTTAAATATAACATATAATTAATATCATTGTGATTAATCTCGCTTGGCATAATAAAATTCTATAAACTGTTAATGAAAATGACCTTTAAGCCCGTTAATATATCTTTTAAAATTAAGTTAAATACTTATTATTTTTTTTAAGATTTTTTTAAGATACTTTTGAATAAATTCTCTACTAATTTCAACGTTACCGAAATTTGATGTGAAATTTTGCTATGCTAAATTATAAATAAGTATACTGCATTTAAAAACATAAACAATCTTGCAAAAGCATCTCATAAATTACAGCACAAAATTAAAAGAAAATTTATCCTTATTTGGCAATTTATTAGCAACTTTGCAATCAATAAAATAATGAAAATCCAAGAAAAAGGAAGGGAAAACTCTAATTTGTTGGCAACTCAAAGAAATTGCTCTTATTATTTATTGCGGAATGGTAACAATGTAAACATATCAATGAACGAAAGCTTAAGTAGACTGCTTTATTTAATATTTTTACAGCTGCACTTATTTTAACACTTCGCTAATTAAATAAAATTATAATACTATAAATGCTGCTCGCCTTGTCAAACACTTCATTCAGTCAGTAATTGTAAAAGAAAATGAGAAAGAAACTTTAATCGGAAATTTAATAATCAAGAATAAAAATAGGTTTACCTATCACCATGGTTACTCACCATGACTTACCTATTCTAAAAAGATTAATTCCAAAATTTTTAATTTCCCAAAAAGGCTTTTGCATTATTTTAAAACTAAAAATTATCTCTTTAATGATATTTATTTAATTTCTATGCGGTCTTCTTCTTTACTTTTAATAAATTTTTTAAGTTTAGTTTACAATGTGACGATGCTTTTAATGTTAGGTTTGGTTTGGTTTGGCTCAGTTTGCTTTGAAAAAAGATTTTTAAGAGTAATGCTCTCTTTAGTTGCTTTTTAAATATTGTGGTGGTAAGTTCATAAGCCAGAAACATTTACGGGGCAAGAGTAATTGTTTTTGTCTAGAGACTATGTTACAAAGTTTCTAATCAAAAGGGCTCGAGTTCTGTTCCGAGCCAACACCACCTATCACATTGGTGACCTCTAACAATGAACAATCTTTATACAACCTTCATGGTGCACTCTACCGATAGCAGAAGTCGCCTGCCATAACGCTTGGCGCGATACAAACGTTCGTCTGATCTCAGACTCACTGGAGGGGTAGTAAAGTGGTGGTATGTTCATAAGCCAGATAACATCTACGGGGCACGATCAATTGCTTTTGTCTAGTAGCTATGTTACGAGACTTCTAATCAAAAGGTCCAGAGTTCTATTCCGAGCCAACACCACCTATCACAATGTTATGAAATTCAAACATCCCACAAAAATGAAAGCGTGCTTTTGCTGATGTTAAAATTAAGATTTAAAAAAATATTTTTTTTATCCTTAATTATGAAATAGGATATTTACTTCCACTTATATTTCAAAATATATCCAGTTTTAATTTGTTCCTGCAATAATTTATTGTAGAACGATTCAGCTCAAGTCCTATATTAAAGTTGTATCAAATAAACAGAAATTTTTAAAAAATACATCCCATGCCAATCATTTAGTAATCTAAATAAATCAACAAATCTGGCGAGCACGCTGATCGCCAAAGGCGACTAGTAATAAATAATATCACTGTTATTTTTCAATCCCATTGCAACAAGAAAGACAAACCAGTACATTTGTAAAACTGAATATCTAATGATTAATTGCATCTAAAATTCTGTTCCCATGGCAACTTAAAATTATTCTATGTCCATACATGCATAATTTATAAATGCATAGTCCCTGGAGGTGAAGAAACCCAACTCCACAATGAAGTCATGCGTGAAGATATGGAGACACAGTCCAAAAAGATGTCGCCTCGAGCAGTGAAGTGATAAAACAGATGCATACTTCTTTATCAAATGGTCATAGAAAAAAACGTCCGTGTATGTATACGAAAATTACAAATGAAAACAACAGAAATAGAATTATTTTATGTTTTGCGATGAGTATCAAGAATGTCATAATGTATTCCGACTCTGGTACAGATAAGGAAACATGTCTGTCAATTTTTGAAATTCTACTTCTCTTTTGCAAGTAAAAGTTTTTTGATCTTTAGGAAAGATATAATAATTTTATTCAAATATCGATGAAATTAACCTAAAAACAGGTAGTTTAAGGAAGAAAGTCATTTATTTTCTAACAAATATAAGATACTGTTTTATTTTAAAATGCATAATAGTTTAAAATCATTTTTAGTAATTATGTTTTTCATTACTTTCATAAAAGCTCCCATTAAAATAAACTTTTGAGCCAGAAAAACTGGGACAACAACAACTAATTAAAATACGCGATCGTCATATATTTCAAGACATGAAGAAAACAAAATTATTAAAAGCAGAAGATCATATTTATCATAATTTTATAATAAAAAAATAACAAGTAAACAAGTAACTTTTAACTATACTTGATTTGAAGCAAGAGCCTGATAATTTAAAAAATTAACTACATTCATAATTATGAATGATATGCTGAAATTATACTTTTTTGTAACAAGTGTAATATTTTAAGAAATTTAATTCTTATTTTCACATATTGGTATAGAATCAATAAGTTAATATTGGTATGGTTTGGTAGAATAAAAATAAACAAAAATCTATAATTCTCAATGAATAGAAAACAATTCATAGGAAGAATTCTATAAACAAGAATTCCTAAAAAAAATTTCAAAATCCATGGAAAAAACTTTTTTGATTCGAAATGAGAATCTTTTCTTATACGAAATGAGAATCTAGCTTTTTTCCCCCTTCTTTTTTCAAGATATTTTTCGCTCCAATATTCAAGGAAATATAAAATATCCTCCAAGTAATTTATCACAGTTTAATAATGTTGCCAAATCTCCTACATAAATCACGCATTCAGGTAACCCTGACCTAAATCCTGCAGGAATAGAGCAGCATTTCCTAAGAAATCGATCCCTTCAAGACAATAATTGTACAAGTGTTTACAAAGCATGAAGGCTCTGATTGCAGAACATCTATCCAACTTATCAAAATCATTTAGATGCAAGACGAATTTATAAGTAGCAGTAGTTTTTTTTAATAATGTCATATCTCATGGTATTATATTATAACCTTTAATTTATCTCAACATTAGTACGGTACATTATTTCAAGTAAATAATGTATCTTTCTTTCTTCGATGATTTTCAACAGCAAAAGAAAATCATGCCAATAAATATTTTGTTTGAATGAAAAGAAATACTTATAATGGTTCGCTTTCTAAAGAAATAATAAAAGTATTGTTGAAAAAGCTTATAAAGAATTTTAAAAATTTCAGATGTTACGAGAAACAAATCCTCAGTAGCGCAATTGAAATCATAATATAAATTTTAAAAAAATTAAGAGATTGATTTTTTTTTAAAAATTAAGGATTTCGATATTTATTCATTTTGAAATTATGGAAACATATAATACAAAAACTTTTTGTTTTTATATTGACTATAAGGTCCTTTAATAAAACATGCCAACAGAAGTCTGTTCTGCCGATATCAAATCACCAAATATTGTTGAAGGAAATTGGCCATTTCTTCGGAAACTAGTTTTCACGATATGACAAACGAAAATGATATCTTAAATCGGTTTAAATGTTTTATTTCCTCTTAGTCCTTTATTATTTACACAAGCATAATTTTTAAACTTTTCATTGAAACAAATAAACAAACAAAAAACGTGTTCGAGTAATGATAAAACAAGATTGAATCAAAGAACAATATAGCTAGAAATACAGGTATTAAAGAAATGATAGCTAGATCCCCCTAAAATATGAAAAGTATCTTTTTACATTTTAAGCAAAAATATATGCTAATACGCGATTAAAACAGAAATAAGAAACACATTTTAAAATAAAATGAATTCTTAATAGATTTAGAATAAAGAGTATATTTCAGTGACTTTATTTCAAAATAACTTTTTAGATTTAAATGTCTGAGCTATTCAAGGGGTTTTAATTTTTTGAGAAATAATATGAAATTTATAATGAAAGTTTTCTCATTATCATTAAAATAAATTTCGGTGAGCAATTTTTGCTTCGACTGCTTTTAGACAATTGCGCTAATTTTTGCTCAGAAAAACTGAGTATTCTAATAACAATTAAGTAACAATGAATAAAAAAATATTTCAAGATAACTAACTTTTTAATGAAATTATAAAACAATACTCAATTTTTTTAAAGTTGTTATTTTTATTCATTTCTATTGCTTTTTCCTCTGATATTTTAAATGTAAAAAGATAGAAAGAGAAACAAGGGAAATATAGAGCACAATGAATAGACAGGTATGTACTATACCTTACATGTTAATACATAGTGTACTAAGGGATACTAACGCAGCAAGATATGCTATTTTAAATTTAAATAGACAACTAACTCGCATCATTCTAAAATAATATGAATTATATGTTTATTAGTAAATCTGAAGTTTAAAAACACTTTACTGAGAAAGCTATTAAAACAAAATCACTCAAAATATCTAATTGATATTTTTAGCAATCATTGATCCAATGAGCCAACTGATCGCCGAAAGCAGCCAATTGAAAATAAAGCTACAGAAAATAAGATTTTTTTAATTATTTTATATAAAATATTTTATACATTAAAACTGAGTGTGTTTTTTCACAGTAAATTTCATACTTTAAGAAATAGATATGAAAAATGTTTTCACTTTCCAAAAAAAAAAAAAAAAAAAAAAAACGTTGAATTTATCAACTGGCGATGAATAAATCAATATTTAATCAATGAATAAAGTATACAGTATTTAAACTAACGAATACACAAAATGCTAATTACTGAATACATTTGTACTCAATACCTAAACACTCTATTTTTGAAAGTTAAAAAATAAAACAATAAGCTTTATCAATGACAGGAAACAAGACTTGCATATAAAATACTCAATCACAGAGAGCCAATCTTTCTTTTAGATATCCTTTATATTCTGATACTTAATTTTTTAGATGGAATCGGTGTTGTTAATCCAAACAATAAAATTTGGTAATTAAATTTTAACACTTGCGGAGATTCAGGAATCAATTCTAATCACGTGTTATATTAAACAAAACAAAAACACGGAAAGTCTAGACTACGTTCTCTTTATCACGTTTTCATTTTCACGTGTAAATTGTCAAGGAAAAATAGTCTGAAAATAGTCCAGAGGGGAAAAAAATCTTATATTTGCTCTTTTCAAAATGACTTCATTCAGAATGCCTCTAAGCAAAACGACCAATATTGAATTCCTTATCGTAAGGTAGAAAATGAAAGATCAGAAAATAAATACGTCACTTTGACACTTTGAATGCGAACTCAGTTACATAGACTTTTTCATCACGGATGACACTTCAAGAAAAGACGGATGACAGGATGAAGAATGTAGGAGATTAAAAAATGAAATTCTGTCTCCGACATCTACGCCATCATTGAAAAAACTTAGTGTTTGCTGCTGAAATACAAATTTTATTTAGAAAGAATATTGAATTTTATGTCGTCACAAGTACAGCAAATACGTCACATTCGCAGAGAGGTACAATATACTACGTCATATAGCGACGTCAGTTATTTTTCTTGGTATTTGTACACTCATAAGATAAATATATTTCCGACAAATATTCAGGGACTAAAAATACTGAATGAAGAGCTTTGTACTAAATCCTTTATGTTAAAAATATTCGGCTGACAGAAAAGTGCAAGTGAACATTATTTTTATACAGCCTAAAAATATATGTTTGACGTAAATCACTTTGTTTAGGACAAATCTTATTTAATCTATCAAAAAATAAAAACATACGAAAGGACATGAAAGGGTAGTTCTAATTTTATACAATCCGCTTTTTACAGTGTTTCACAGCATAAATTATGCACACGTTTTCACAAATAAAAAATTAAACATTTAAAAATGAGTGATTTAAGCTTAACTTAGAACATTTTTTATATTTCAGAATTTGTATGTGAAAGCAAGAGTTAAAATTAATTATACAACAAATCAGCTACCCACAGCTATCATAGTATTAACCAAACTACTCTTTACAGTAAAAGATGTTTTCTTAATGAATTGTTACAATAAACAAAACTTCCCCATAGCATGTACCGTTTTTTTTTTTCAATTAACAAGAGGAAATCGTTTGCATCAAAGAATTTTAAGATTTCGTAATTCCTCGAAAATTCCAAGACTACACAAATCAATTTTTGAATAACCGCAAAAGTTGCATTTTTTCATAATATTAAAAAAAAAATGATTTATAAATTTCATTTACACAGTCTGAGCTTCATCTTGAATATATGCTTACAGAATGGAATAAGAAGACGAACATTTTGAACAGTGAATTTATATTTTTATCAATCACTAAAAGCAAGTAATATAAGTTTTTAGAATCAGTGTTTATTTATTAAGGAACTTGAAAGCAATTTTTTAAATTAAAAAGACATTTTTCAATTCGTAATAAGGAAATGAAATCTTTTTTCCTACATTTTAACTGTTTTAAATACACTTTACAAATAATGGATTTTGGATGCTATTATGTTGTTTGTTTGCGCAATGCAATACAAGTGCAGTAGAAAAAGAATTTCTTTAAATAATAAACACAAATTAAATTATGTTCATATCATATTCATTAAAATCCTTCTAATGCTTCATAATATATATGTGAACAAAACCTGAAGAAAATCCATTCTGTAGTTTGGGTATCCACAGAATTAAAATTCCAGACATTTTCATTCAGCTTGTTTGCAAAGATAATTACTTTTCAAGCTATTAAACGATTAATATGGAATGTATTTTTTAAATTTCGATTTTTTATTTAATACGACTGGAAAAAATGAATCGGTTTAATATGCTACAGATTATTGTGAGCGCAAGTTTAAAAGAATATATGCTACGATATCAGAACGATCGAGAAAATTCTATTTCGAAATTACAAACCAAAAAAAGCATTGGTATTTCTTAATTTTAACATTGCGATTGGATGTTTGGACAGATAAGAGAAAATTTAATCTTAACATTAAAAACATTGTAGCAGATTGCATATTAAATTAAATTTAAGAAACTTATTATAAATGAAGTTAAACATTTACAGAAATTAAACTTATATCAGAACACAAGTACTTTTTGAACTTTTAGATAATACAAAACCCATTTTTGTAACATAATAGTTCCGAAAGATATGGTCATCAATTTGTATAATTATGTCATAACAATTAGCCATCTGGCGACAATCAAGCCTATTTGTGATTTTGATTAAATGTTCGGTTTAATATATATTTCTTCGTTCCTCTTACATTTTGTTTCCTCTGCTTGAATGGAGTATTGAAGAGGAGGTTACACGGTGAGTCTCTCCAGAGCATTTCTAATAACATTTTGTAGCACCATTAATCAAAGAAGCGTTGAATTAAGTGCAGCTATAAAAATGTTTAATGAAGCAGTCTGAAACATTTCTAATTGATTTGTTTACATTTGATTATTGTCGTTCAAAAAAAAAGTAATAACAGCAAGTTAGCGTTTTATATATATGGACAGATGTGTATATTTTGAAATGGAACTTGGAAATTCCGATTGTTAGCATTAACATAAATATCATTCATACTACTTTATGTAAAGCAATCAAATCGGTATTCTGAATGCTGAAACTCATGAAACAATAACCTACTAAAACAAACAAGAACAATCGCACTCATATATTCACTTTCGAAAAAACGTAAGAATTGGGATCAAACAACTCCATCATATATTTCTTGAGAAGAAAGCCCAAAAGCACAGGCAAGATATCGTGCCCATCTACACGGATGGAAAACAACAATGGGAGCCATTACATAACGATAATGTTTACGAATAAGAAACAAGTAACAACGCTTGGGGGAGAATGCCTTATAGATGTGGTTGGCAAGGTTATTCAAGGACTGATTTTAAGGCTCATTCAAGCGGGGATGGGTTTTACTGTGTCAAAAAAAGAGTAGATGAATAAACAGAAAGAGGGATGAAACGGAAATACCATAACGATACGGTTTAATTTGAATTCAGAAAAACCATCACGAATTGATGGCTAAGTTCAGCCTCATTATATTTTCAGGGCACATCAGCTCACGTTTTCTACCACATGAGTGGTTTTGAAACAAGTTTTAGGTAGACTTTGGTCAATTTATGGAGGTGGCTGTTACATCTTCATCTGGCATTATATAACTACCACCTGTTATCTACTAGGCAGAGCTCATCGCCAGAATAGAAAATCACAAGACCAATAAAGTTTCAAATTAAAAGCACTAAACAAAAATGTCAAGGACAAAATTTTGCAAGCAGTATCAAGTAATAAAAAAATACTTACAGAATTAAAAAAAAAATAACAAAAATATATTTCATTCCATGAGCTTTCACTCTCATTAACTTATATAACAGTTACATAGGACACACAAGTGAACTACGCTTATGAAAATTTGTAAAGAAATTTTGAGCAATCTATTGTGGATATCATATCAAACCATTTCTTATTTAGATATCTTGATTTTTTATATCAAAAGTTTCATTTAGGGACACACACACACACACACACAAACACACACACGCACACACAAACAGATTTATATATAGTTTTAGTAAAAAAAAAACTATATGAAAGTTTTAGTAAAGTATGAAAGTTTTATAAAATATTTAATTACGTGATGATTTTCTTCCGTCTTTACAAGCTAAGTAAGGAATTTTAGAGAGGGGGGGGGTGTTAGAAGATAGATAAAAAGCATTACTTACATTAATTATATTTTTAATAAAGTTATGATACTATGAAACTAATTTCCATTAGGAACGTTCATGTACGCAATGATCAGAACCTATGTAAGAGTATTAAACGGTAAGAGAAGCACGACTTTAATGAATGATAATTTGATAAAAACATGACAAGATATATCTAACCAATTTCATTGAAATCAAATGTAACCAATATCCCCAAAAAACATTAAAAAATATATACATAAAAAAGTGAGAAAAAAATTTCAAAACATCATTCAGTAATTTTAAATGTAGAATTTAAGATTATAATATTTCCTGTGAATTTTAAGGTGGAAGCACTATTGCAATGAAGAAGGAAGTTTGGATATAAACAAGAGAAAAACTATTCAACTATTGCTAACAACTCATAATTTTTTTAACATTTTTAATTTATTACTAAATTGCAAAATTTCATGAAAACTATTTCCTGTGAATTTTAAGGCCGAAGCACTATTGCAATGAAGAAGGAAGTTTGGATATAAACAAGAGAGAAACTATTCTACTATTGCTAAAAACTCATAATTTTTGAAACATTTTTAATTTATTACTAAAATGACAAAATTTCAGGAAAACTATTTCCTGTGAATTTTAAGGTCGAAGCACTACTGCAATGAAGAAGGAAGTTTGGATATAAACAAGAGAGAAACTATTCAACTATTGCTAACAACTCATAATTTTTGAAACATTTTTAATTTATTACTAAATTGACAAAATTTCAGGAAAACTATTTCCTGTGAATTTTAAGACTGAAGCACTATTGCAATGAAGAAGGAAGTTTGGATATAAACAAGAGAGAAACTATTCAACTATTGCTAACAACTCATAATTTTTGAAACATTTTTAATTTATTACTAAAATGACAAAATTTCAGGAAAACTATTTCCTGTGAATTTTAAGACCGAAGCACTATTGCAATGAAGAAGGAAGTTTGGATATAAACAAGAGAGAAACTATTCAACTATTGCTAACAACTCATAATTTTGGAAACATTTTTAATTTATTACTAAATTGACAAAATTTCAGGAAAACTATTTCCTGTGAATTTTAAGACCGAAGCACTATTGCAATGAAGAAGGAAGTTTGGATATAAACAAGAGAGAAACTATTCCACTATTGCTAACAACTCATAATTTTTGAAACATTTTTAATTTATTACTAAATTGACAAAATTTCAGGAAAACTATTTCCTGTGAATTTTAAGACCGAAGCACTATTGCAATGAAGAAAGAAGTTTGGATATAAACAAGAGAGAAATTATTCAACTACTGCTAACAACTCATAATTTTTTTAACATTTTTAATTTATTACTAAATGGACAAAATTTCAGGAAAACTATTTCCTGTGAATTTTAAGACCGAAAGCACTATTGCAATGAAGAAGGAAGTTTGGATATAAACAAGAGAGAAACTATTCCACTATTGCTAACAACTCATAATTTTGGAAACATTTTTAATTTATTACTAAATTGACAAAATTTCAGGAAAACTATTTCCTGTGAATTTTAAGGCCGATGCACTATTGCAATGAAGAAGGAAGTTTTTATATAAACAAGAGAAAAACTATTCAATTATAGCTAACAACTCATAATTTTTGAAACATTTTTAATTTATTACTAAATTGACAAAATTTCAGGAAAACTATTTCCTGTGAATTTAAAGGCCGAAGCACTATTGCAATGAAGAAGGAAGTTTGGATATAAACAAGAGAAAAACTATTCAACTATAGCTAACAACTCATAATTTTTGAAACTTTTTTAATTTATTACTAAATTGACAAAATTTTAGGAAAAACTAGCCAAAATTCGCAATATTTTTCAATTACGTATCACTCAATACATCTTTTTGCCGAATGGTACTGAATTGCGAAAAAAAGTTAAAAATTCCAGTCTTGAATAATGCATCATTCTCTTTCTTTTCCTCATCATATAAAACAATACACAACCTTTCCCGTTTATTCGATGGTAAATACAAAAAGTTCAAGTATAGAAATGTAATAAATCATTAACAAACCAAGACAATTCTGATGCGCATTTATGGTATATGATTCAGCTAGTAGATTCTACTCTTCTAAAAAAAATTCTGAAAGTTAAGGAAGTCATACAGATTCGTAAATGTTTCCTCAAGCTTACTTAAATATCAGCAGATGGAATGAGTAAATTTCTTTAATGGTAAATCAATTGCATAACGTTCACATGATATCATGCTAGGAAACATAAAAGGAAGCAAGAGCAAACGCATTAAAGAGAGTGAGCTCAAAGATGGGTCAAACTATTTTGTTTTCAGATGCAAGGACACAAACACCAATTATGTCTTATACATGGGGAAATATTTACTAATTCTCTTTGTGTGTGTGTGTGTGTGTGTGTTTTAAACTCAAATTGAAGTTCGTAACTTCTTGTTCCGAAATTAGAGGTTGATTATTTTCCAATGGTTCCTCGTGATTTTTGAATGATGGGAAGATAACAACGATAGTAACTGAAAAGAGTAGTTTTTCATCAAAACCCGGGTAACGACACTCATACATAACTAATCTAGTTTGCTTTTATCTAATAATAAATTATTTTTCTTTTTTCTATACGAATTAACTCAATTTTCTTTTTCATAATTATTTTTCTATACTAGCATGTTATCAGTAAACTGCAACATGCATTATCAGCAATGATAAAAAAAATCTAGAGCTGCCAAATTTGACATATAGTTATTTTCTTGGATGTTGGTATTCAATAAGAAAGAGTTTTCAAAAATTTAATTACATCTTAAACAGAAATTGATCACAGTTTTAATTTTTTCTATCATAACTTCGGAGCATATAATAGCACTATAAACGTTTTTACGCGACTTGAAATTTAAAAGAAATCAAATTTTCAGGCATATCTCTTTTAGTTCACAACAATTTTTTTTTTCATAATCTTAAAGAAATTACGATTATGAAACGAATGAATTAACAGATGTCTCAATTAATAGACAATTTTTAAGTACAATTTACAACAATAATTTTTTATTATTTTGGTAACTGCATTTATAAACTACAAAGCTTAAACATTTTTACAAAAACAATATTTGTGTGAATGCACTTTAGCGTGTCTATACAATTAAGGCAATCATTTAAGAAATAAAATAAAGGTAGAGGAATTAAACCTAATACATTATCATCCTAAATAGAACCAGTAGAGAGAGAAAAAAAACTAGTTTTTAAATTATTTTACAAATATGCGTATTTCATGATTTCGAAAAACTTTAAATAATAGTTCAGAGCAAACTATAATTCAAACTATTCACTAACATATCGGCATTAAATATATGTATTTATCCCTCCGAAAAAAAGTACAATAATTATCGAATGCCAATTCTTAAAATTTTTAAATTCTGAGATAGAAAATTAATTTACTCTTTTTAATTTGGCCTCCTAATATCTTTACAGAAATATAATCAATATGATACAAGAAATAGAAAACTAAAATCGTATTTTCCGTGGCTGTATTATTGTGAAATGTAAATGCACCACATAGCAAAAGTTCAACGGAAAATTATGAAATGAATTCTTTTAAAACTATCAAATAAATTTGGCAAGCGCCGACTGAATAAACAAAATTTCAGCAGAAATGAATAGAATATGCGTTTCTATAGTAATTTTACTGTGTAACTACAAATCTGAATATTTATTGGCAGTTATAAAAAGGGAAATTTATGTTCACAAACGTCAATAATATAGCAAAATATAAGATATATAAACTTCTGTTTAAAACATATAATTTAATAATTATGTTTATAAATGATTTAAAAATACGCTTCACAATGCACCTTAAAAAAAAGACCATCGTAATGTTTCAAAAAGAATAAACAATGGGAGAATTTCAATTAAACATATTTCTGACGACGAATCACGTAACTAAATTGTAACCTAATTCCATCGTATCTCTCATTAATTTTGCCCTAAAGAGAAAACATTTTATGTTTTCTTAAGGATATCAAAAGATATTCGTAATTATCTTTTAAATAATTCAGAAAAAAGTACATTCAAGTTATATATATATATCTTTCTAAAAAAAAAAAAAGCAAAACAATTCCGAAAGAAGTGCAATATTTCTGTATCTCCAAAACAAAGCAAAATAAATAAAAATCAAACGTGATATTTTCAACACTTCACAATAATGAAATGTGCAGTAATTCAATTGCGCCATTATTATTACTTACTGAATGTTGAAATTATGTTCAGAATCAAATAATTGTTGAAATGGATTCAATTTCATGGGATAAAAAAATAAGCAAAATTCCAGACAGCGCAAAGATTTCGAGCGGAGCAGGCGGTACTAAAGCAAATCTGCTGAATATATAAAAGAACAGGTGAGTCACATGATATTCCTGGAAAAAAAAAGTGAAGTCTCATCTACACAACTTTATTGATCGTCTGTACTTGAGCTTACACGAATTCGTGAGAAATAATTGTTCGATTGTGAATTCTTTTAAAAATTCTTAAAGTACGATTTTTTTAAAAAGGGGATTCGGATGCTCTTAACATCGAAAATTGCCGAAATTAGAGTTATTAATAAAGGGGATTTCGTTATTCAATATTATATATGATGTAAAATTTAGTGTATATATATATATATATATATGCAAAGATTTAAAATTTTGGAAGCAGATGGCAGGTTCCATGATACTCATTTTCAAGCTCGCTTTATTCTCTCCGGGGAGGAGAAACTGGTATATTTACATGCAGCACGGAAAAGCACAAAAAAGGGCAGAAATCAATTTTGCCTTGCCATATATACCATAATTTAATAACGAAAATATTGTTTACAGCGGTAATATAGTATTAAGAGTCTCATAGAGATTTCTGCCTGCCAATCTCAAAGAGGGGAAATACAAGGATTTAAAAAAAAAAACTATTTGTTTAGGCCAGCAACTTTTATCTACCAGCAGAGAGGGAATAATTTGACTATTTTCATGAAACTTCTCTAGAATTAATTACGTAGATGAAGTGGAATCGGTTCAGGAAATAAGAATATTTTTAGAAGTTATTTATGTTATATATATAACATAAAGAAATTGGCTTCCTAAAGTACCAGATTTTTAATAACAAACTGAGTACATGATGTGTGATCTATATGTGATATAATCTTGAAGCTCATAACCATTATTTGGTATGCTTAAAAATAAAAATAAAATGTGTCTGAAATCAGTATAATATGTGAATAAAGATTCATTAACAATGGTGGAATTATTTTCAGTTTTAATATATAAAATAAAAACTTTAAAAAATAATAGACGTCATGTTACAAGTAAATCCGGAAAATAAATAGTAATTTTCATAGTAAGGAGACTTATAAATTTATTTCTATTCAGAAAAAAAAATAATAAATTAGAAATATTAGAAGATATAAAATTCCACTTAATATTAAATTGCTGAATTTCAAACAAATGCTATAAAAATAAGCTTTATGTAATAGTAATGAAATTTGAAGAGGAGATAGGAAAAATGTAACAAAGCCTATTTCTTTTTATCAATGAAGCTTCAGTTGATAATAGTTTTAAATAAATTGATAAACACTCGGTTTTTAAATCTACATATTTTATGCATTTTCGTAATTTTTTTATGAAACAAATTTAAAACCGCTTAGTATTTTTTTTTAAAGTTCAACCGCCCCAGCCTCTCAATATATTTGCGGCTGTCAATATTTAACGGATAATTTATATTAATAATAATGTGAGATATCAATTTAATACTCATGCAAATTTTCCTTCAGCTTTGCTAATTAAAAAAAATGTCCAATGATAAATTACATTGTCGACCTGAAATTCCGACCATTTTCATTGTACCATCGAATATTTAATCACGGAATTTTCTTCTGTTATTGAAAGGTAGAAAAATTCTGCTTAGTATCCATATAAATGAATGAAATGTAAATTAGCAATATTGTGAAAATTAGAAAAGAGGTTAACCTAACAACTGCGTTTTTAATAGCGCTATGATGTGATAATAATGATCTCCATTAGGAAAGCAAAACAAAACACATGTAGAAAAATTAAAATAAGACACTTTATTATCTGACAATTTGACTTGAATCATGGGTATGAAATTATTTTTAAGAGATTTTACTGTAAATATAACCAATATCTCGGGTGAACCAAATTGTCACCAATGACGACTAGTATTAAATGCAATATAATAGAATTAAAAATGTCATCTTATTTGCAATCAAATTTGAATGCATAAAAACTGAAGCATGAAATATATTTTTAAAGAAAGAAGTTGAGTATTTGTGTGTTTTTAAATTAAAATTAAGTAAATAGAATGTGTAAAAGGAGAATTTAAAACAATATAAGAACCCTTAAAAGTTGCTTTTGTTTACCGAAAAAAAAAACTATACAAGTATATATAAAATTTATGATTTTAAAATTCAAGTGAACTAATTACAACTTTTTTGCGTTAAAAATTATTACCTTTTCTTTGTAAAAGAGCCAACATTAGATAAAATTATGAATCTGCTTTAATTTGTTTTCAAAAATACAGCCATGGATTTTTAGTTTTGCTTCACTTTCCAACTTTTTAAGTAATAGATATTTCAAAACACTTCCGAATAAAATTTGAAAATTTTCAACCAATTTTTAGTTTGTTGTAGAGTTTAAAAACAAATTTATCACAGAAATTGCGTGTAGAGTGATATTTTCGGAAACTGGTAAGTCACTTCTCATGTCAGTTACGTGTTTGTTATCATAGCTAAAATAAACTTCCTCTGTTTTAAAAATAGACTTATAAATATTTATTCCTTCAAAAAGAATATTTGTTGGAATAGTTTTTGTAGGTTACTCAATACGTAGCTGTAAATTTCTATAGCTTTACTCAAAAGAATTGAATAAGTAAAAATTTATTTTTAGTAGGTTTCATGAATGTAGACAATTATAATTTTTTTTAAAACAATAACAATATATATATATATTTACGTTTTACACTAGTTATATATCAAAATATATAGTAAAATGAATATTCAAAATGCACTACTTACAGCAGTAACCACTGAAAGAAGATTTTCCACAAGTTTAATTATATTCTAAATTAAAATGCGTTTGCCTTTTTTATGATTCTTAGAATCACATTATTGCATAAAAAGGAATTTTACGCAACTTTTTAAATTTAAATATGTTCCACAAATAACAATTTTATTTTCGTATTATTTCCCCTCTAATTTTAAAGTTTAGTTAAATTCGCTAAAATATTTTAACTATAATTCACAATATTTTACATAGTAATATTAACTGCATTGATATACGCGCGCGTTGTAAAGATGATACATACAGATTATGAATGCTATATAATTTAAAGCAGATATTTTTAAAATAAAATACAAAAAGATGCATCAAGCCTATAACATTATCGTGCTACTGTGTTTGAGGCTGTGACATAGTTCATGTTGATGTGTTAAGATAATAAGGTCAATCTCGCCTAATTGTTTTTTTTAATAATATACATTTTTTTCCAGTTAAAAAAATAGTGTTTATACGAACAAAATTTCATATAACCAGTTTTTTTCCGGTTAATTCATCGAAATAAAGTCAAAAAATTGACAATTAATTGACAATATCAATAATTTTTCAGTAAAAAATTTACCTAAAAAGAGAAAATATGTTAAATTCAGGAGGTTTTGCACATCTGTGATGCCTCTGGGTCATGTAATGAAAACTGAGGAGGAATTCAAAATTCATCTATCAACTTAGAGCTTATAAACATATGAAACCACCAATGCACACTACTTAAATAATAATACTAATTGCTATAAAGTTTGTCGAATTCAATGTCAAACTCAGATACATAGTTAAGGCACAGTATTTACTTTTCTGTTTTTTTTTTGTTTTTTTTTTAAATTATTATCAGAAATAAAGATATTTTATACAAATGGGAACATTGGAAAATGTAAAAAAGGGTATTATTTTCGATAGAAGATTAAGCAAGTATATTTTATTAAAACATGTTTATAAATACAGCATGGGAAAAAAATCATGACAATTGAGAATAGCAAAGCAAAATCATTATGAATTCAAAATATAAATATTGTTTCAGAGTAAACAATTGTGAATTATTTGGTTAAAAACGCGTGAGAAAATGATAAATGAGTGATTTGTTATTTGAATACGATAAAAAGGCATAAAAAATTAAAATTATTAAATTCAATCTTCCATTTTGTGGTTTAATTTCAATCTGAAAACTGATAAGTGATACAGAAACATTAAATTCACAAATGTACATAAATAATAATAATTGAACACATTAGAAACATTAAATCTACAAAATGTGCATACGTAAAAAAAGTAATAATAGAACAGATGTTTTGGAATTCAAACTAGTTACTTTATTATTAATAAATTAATTACTTATAACTAGATCTAATTACTCCTTATTATATATTATCTAGACTTTAATGAATAATACAGTTTTCTTTTTCAAACGACTTTAAAACGAAAATGTTCGAATGCCGACACTCATATGTATGATAAAACAATATATTAAGAATTTCTGAGCTAATTTTTGGGAAAGTTTTAGATAGAAACAAATGGGGAGAACAAAATGTTATAATTATATAAATCAATTTTTGTAACACAAATCGTTCGTCTTTAAAAGAATTATTGAATTTCAACTCATATGTACACAGAAAATTGTTATTGAAACATAACGTAAGGATTTGCATTCCACAAATATCCGAAGATCATCCACAAACACTAGTTATTTTAATGATATAAAAAGTCAGATGTTTACTTTTAACCATTAGATGGCAGCACGAGCAATAGCTTACAATCCTTTCCGAATAGATAAAATCTGAATGAGAACTGCAGGAAACATCAAGATGACATTCAAATTTGAAAATAGATTTATCTTTACTTAATGAAAGTAAAAATAATGACATATTAGAAACATATCTAGAAATACACAACTAATCTTCTTTATAATTGTCTCTAACATGATTAATTTTGTTTACAGTTTCATGTAAACGTTTTAACAATATTAAGAAATAAAAATAAAATATTTTTTTATTTAAATAAAAAATATATATATAACAGATTAGATAAAACTATAACAAACTACTTTAAATATAAAAAAAATTAAACAAAGGTTTCGAAAGCTTATTTTAAAATCCGTATAACAAAAAAAAATCCTTAGATATTATTCATTTTCAAATGTTAAAAACTAATAGGCAAATGTAGAAAATAAATTACTGTCTTCTTAACAACACAAAGTTATTCTTTAACTGCATTATTCCGAATTTTAAAAAAATAGAAAGATAGAGAGAAAACTATAGAACAAAGTTAAAGCTGTTATAGAATCGAGCAGTACGGAGGTTGAAAAGTTGGGATTGCTCGAGAAACTGAAAACTGTCTTTCACGAAGAGGAAAACAGATTATAGAATTGCACAGAAGGCGCTAAAAGAAATAGAATGAGGAAAAAAATTTGCGAATGAAATAGAAATAAAATAATAATAACATACAAAGAAAGCAAAGAAGTAAAAAAATAGGGAGGGGGGAAGACTAAGAGAAAAATTATTTTTATCACTATGTTCCAAGAAACATTTATTATACAAAAAAAAAGTTGTAGTATCTTAAATTTTCACTTTTTGGATAGTTTAATTTTAAAAATAAATATATCCCCCTGAATATAAATGCTTTAATAAAACAGTAAAAACAAAATACAAATGATCTTAATTCGAAAATAAAAAACAAAAATTAATGTTCTTTATTTATTAGTAACATAATGGAAACATAACTGAATTTTCGAATTCCTTTACAAAGGTGCTAAATAAATGAATAAAAATAATATAATTTTTGAAGAATATTTAGCTACATAAATGAAAAAAATACAAGAGAAATATATAACAAAATAATTAATAATCCTATGAATTTTTAAATGAAAAAATGAAAAAAAAAAAAAGAACTGCACAGATTTGTTAAAACATTTGCATAGAAAAATGCCGCATAATTAAATATTTCGATTTCATTCTAAACAAAAGCAGAAAAAAAAATTGATTTTTTAATTGCTGCTGCATCAACTTTTTTTAGAAAAGACACCAACAAAGAAGAGAGGTGGGGATTATTTCTGAATCAAAAGAACATTAAAAAGCGGCATTCAGTATATGAAATAAAAACTGAAAAATATAGATTTTGCTGCAGCTCAGTTTTTATTGAAAATGTATCAATATAATTGTTCAATTTATAGAGTACGAAAAAGATGCTTTTCTTAATACAAAATAAATAGTTCACTTCAATCTAACACTAAGGAAAAAAGGGATTTTTTCTAAAAAAATTCTTTATAGATATAATAAATACTTTTACCTTGATGGTTCTTTTTTAAAAGCTTTAATATCACAAAATTGTACAGACTTGAAGCTGTCATGGAATTTCAGCATGAAAACATTTAAGACTAGGGCTTAACTTTGCAGCACTGTTACTATACACTCACAATAATGTTGCAAAAATTTCGAAAAACATCTATTGAAACGGCCAAAAATATTAAAATTGACTGACTGAGTGCTGACTAAAACTAAGTAAGTACAATAAAAAAAAGTAGAAGAAGAAGAAGAATCTATTTTTAACAGAAAATTTATGTCTACATTTGATATTACATGAAAAAGCGTGGCAAAATTTTTGAATCCTTGAAAATTGACGGAGAATTTCAAATGCTAAGTGCAGATTTCCATTTCGCTAATGAATAATCATACAATAACTCACAAACACCAACAAATAACTAGACTGCTAAAACAAATTCTTGGAACAAATAGTGATTATGACTTCTTTATAATTATAAATCAAAATTTCAAAGCTATTTAATAGATGTCAAAAATATATCATCATAAAAAAACTCTGCCATAAAAGTAATAGTAATACATATGTTGTAAATAAGCGATTTTAAGTATTAATCAAAACATTGTTATAGTGAAGTATTTTTATAGCAATAATAAATTTAGATTTTCAATGTTAATAAAAAATAACTTAATTTTAATTAAATAATTTTTAGCATTATTTTTCCATTGAAAACTTCATTAATAATATTTAAGTTTAAAATTAACAAATGCAAAAAGAATACTTTATTTAAATAATATGTACTAGAATCTTTTACGCTATCACTTCAAAAAATTTCGTCTGTTAATAAATATTTCTCGTGAAAATTTGTAAATAATTTTTTCTAATCTTCATACATAACAATTAATAAATAATTTTATTTTTATAGATAGTTTTCCATTTAAATGCGAAAACATTATGAAAAGTAAGAGCTAAAAAAAGGAAATTTCAAAATATCACACCTTTTATCTTCTAGACAAGCTGAATTCTTTTTAATAATACAAACAAAAATTAAATAGAAGTTTTTTCCTCCAGTTATATAAATTCCAACTCTATTTAAATATACATAATTCTTATTTTAAAGAACATATTACATATAATTCCTACTTTAAAGAACAGACGATAAATTTAATTAATGCCATTTTAAAACAAATCGCATTTAAAATCCAACTAATTAAACTTTTTTTTATTAAAAATGCATCACAATATTTCATAAAGATTTGATATTTATTTAGTAATTAAAAAAGCTTTATTCAAAGGAAAAGTAGTGAAAATAATCATACCCAGAAAAACATCCCAAGGCAACAATGTTAAATCTTGAACACAATACTCCAATAAAATGATATAATCAGCAGAATACTGACAACTCAGCAAAATATCCTCAAAATTAGCAAATATTTCATCCTCGCACGAACATAAATAAAGAATTCTGTTTGGTCTTAACATAACACGAACACATACTGGAACAATGTGAAATTTTCATCTGCCACAAATCTTGCAGAAATGCCAACATTGAAAGATCTGTTGATATGATAGTCGAAACACGAATATAATTATGATTTGCTATGACGTAATGTTTATGTTGAAAAAGAGGCGTAAGTGTAACTTCGGTATTGTCAACTTTCACTTATCAGATACAGATTACAAATGCTATGTAAAAAAGGAAGAAAATTAAATGGATTACGTCATTGAGGTACACAAAGCTAAATTTTTGTTGTGTCAGTAAATAATTTATAACTCTTTCCGCTGATTTAAAATGAATTGTCAATTTTAAAATGTCAGATTATTTGAATCACGCATAAAATGTTATCTTTTTTTAAGGCATTTATAATTATTAAAACATAAAATTCTATTATATCATGAAGAAAAAAATTTAATTCGTAATACAATGCAACGAAATAGAATGTATATGACATTCATATATAAAGTATCAAGATGCAAAGTACAATTTATTAACTGACAAGTAAAACATAAATTAATAACTTTTTTAATTAAAAATTTTGAAATAAATCTTGAAAAACTGCTCTAAAAACGTATAAAATTAATCTTACTTTGATTGAAAACGCTTCATTGAAACTGACCAATTAAATAAATATTATATATAAAAAATTTTATAATTTATATTTGAATTTTCGAAGTTTTGTTTCCTTCAAAATAATTACAAATTCTAAGAAAAATGTTACTTGGATACTTTTTTTAAAAAAATTTGCGAATAAAAAAGAAATCAATCAATAAAAATAAACTAAACAGACTCGAAACTGAAGTCTGAAACATTGTAACAGGATAATTTTTCAGCCTATCATTATGCTATGTTCAAAATTTATTCTTTGTTGTGTGATAGAGATAATATAAATACAGAGAAATAAATTTAATATCGTTGCAATTAAAGTGAGCTTAAATAAAGTAACTAAAACTATAAAAAGTATTGCACAAAAGTATAATATTAAAAAAAAAAACATTTTCAAATCTTATTACATACAGAGAAGAAAATGCAGGGATCTTTTTGTTAAACTATTCGTTTAGGTCAGCAACTTTTATCAATCACTCGAACCGTGGGAATCACTGACTAAAGAACTTTACAAAGCATTTTTTGAATTAATCGAATCAGGAAATGAGAGAATATTTTAGAATGAAGTTACTATGGGCTAAATTAAGAAACTAATTAGGATTAATTAAGATGTTAAAATATCATTATATATATATATATATATATACCGATGGATGTGTGTGTGTGCCAAATTTCCTATCAGTAACTTCAATGATTTGTTGTATAGAGCTTTATCATCATTATTATTATATACATAAGACACATAAACATCTGTATATCTGTATTGCACAAGCATAATTTAATCGCAATTACAATTTTAGTTCAAAATTAATTTCTATTTTTTTTCTTTCTTTTTTGCTATCTTTAAACTGATTAGTGCAGATTTGTGCAATTGTGGCTGAATATTGAAAAATCACCAACCGCACAGTTCAATACGATCTTATTTATTATACCAACGCATTTATTTGATTAGGGAGCTAACATCTACAGGTTAAAAGAATTAAAAAATTGCTAACCATATATCGCAATGCAAATAAGCAGATGCTAAATGAATTAAAAACTGTTTTTATTTATAACTGATTTCATTTGAAAATTGAATAAGCAGCGCACATGCACAAATAAAAGAATGGTAAAATACGAGTAATTAAAATAACATCAATAAGGCAACATGATTAGTGACATCAATGTGTAACATCGTCTGTTTAAATTGAAGTAAAACAGAGTTTTATTTTTTCGCCTGCTATTGTATAAGATGATATAAAAATAAGAATGTTATATATGTAGAGATTTAATCAGCGGCCATTGCTGTTAAATATTTAGTTTTGCTGTTAAATATTTTTCCAATTTGTTGCAATACATGTCGCCATGGGTATCAGAATATCGCTGAACCTCAACCCAAGACGTGAGACGTCAGAATTTGAGAAAGAGCGAACTGCGCATTCGCTCGCCAGACGGGGACCAGAGAGGGTCGTATCGTTCCGATCATGCATCTTTAAAAAACGTAACGTAGTTTTGCCATGAAACAACTCTTGGTGGCATCTATAAGTAATTCCTTTTTTCTTTTTTTTTCTCTGTTGTAAATAGTCCTGTCGTAATTGTAAATGTCTTTTTCTTTACTGTAAATAAATCTCTTTCATATTCAAAAGCTTCCTTTTTCTTCATTCAGTGACCCTAGACACTGAACTAAATGTGGTTCGATGGGCATTCTGTCCCACCCAATTCCTACATATATATAGGAATGACAAATCTAATACACAAAAATGAGCGCTTGTTTGTTCGTATTCATTCGCTGCCGTACCATTCATCCGATGAAGATAAAACTTTGCCAACTTATTGCATACTTTTATGCAAAAAAAAGGAACAGGAGGATAAATATTATGTATACTTATTCTTTTTTAATTTTCAATTTCAATGAATGTATTCATTGTCGAATTAAGCTAAATATAATTTTTTTCATCAACTTAATTAAACAAGATAACTATTTAAAATTACAGACGATATTTCCAAAATTATTTCTTACGCGGTAGCAACGCGCGGGGTACCAGCTAATAAATAATAGATTAAAAACAAAAAAAATCGATAAGGACAATGAAAATTCAGAAGGGCATAAAAACGAAGCAGTGATTTAAAAGCAACATTTTCAAATCTATAAAGAAGAATCTAGACTTACTTCACTGATTTATATTATCTTTTCCCCTCGAATCATTTCGGTCGTTCAATATCCTTTGTAAGCCAGTAGGTTAATATGGTTAGTTTAAAAACAGAGGTCAACGTGTGCGTCCAAGGTAAAACAAATACAGCCGCCTGACCTTAACCCACACGCGAATGAAATCGAAAACAATAATCTGTGTTGCGTTTCGTTCACACAGCTACCTCTTGTGAAAATGACACACACAGGACGTAAATAAACCATTCCACAATTAACTACACAACATATTTCATTATGAAGCTTTTTGCAACGTGTTATTCGATTGTTATGGTTTGTTCTCGGATTATCTGGCAGGTCTCATGACAAGGTGATGGCGTAACGAGAAAATTTCTCAATTAAGACTACAATTGTACGATTGAAAAGAGCAAGAAAACACCTATTATTAAAAATATGTTATTTTTTTTACCATCAAGAAAATAAGATCTTAACATATTTCATAGCTAACATCTTTGTTGTAACATTGTTTTAATTTAAAAAAAATCGAGATACGTTCGATGAATTCATATTCTTAGAGACAGGGTAGGAATTTAGATAAATTTAATCTGTTGTTGGTGTTACTTATGACACTTTACAAGCCCGCTGACAGAAAGCTGTCAGCGATTTAAGCATAAATGTGCATTATTGTTTTTTTTGTTTTTTTTTCAGAAGTACCAACTAGGGCCAAGAGTACGACTTAGCTACTTCATGCCTCACATTTGCTTGCGTAACCCCTTTTTACAGAAGGCCACATTCACACTCCTCACAGATAGAACACACAACAACAACCATGCCCGAACCGGGACTCGAACTCGGGACACGCTACCCGTACGCCAGGAGACCGGCACGTTTAATCTAACTGCTCGCAAAAGAAATAAGATATTTAAACAGAACTGCGGAATTGTACTCGTATTTATCAGTTGTGTGTGTGTGTGTGTTTGTGTGTGTGTGTGTGTGTGTGTGTGCGTACGTGCGCGCGTGTGTGTGTATGTATATATATCCACGTCCACTCCACAAAACCATTGTCTTTCTTTTACCCCATTAGAATTGTAAAAAATTTCATAATAAAAGAAAATATGAAAATAGCATGACCGATATATAAATAACTTGGACAAATTTAAATCAAATTAATGAACTCAGAGTGCTTTGCGACACTAAAACGAAATTTTTCAATGTTCTTTATCAAAATAAATTACGTTAATTGTTGTCAGTTTTTATATAAAATTCAAGAACATGTGATACATGCAATACTCAAATAATACGATAAATCTATTTACACATTTCGCATATTCGAGGAAAACATCACTAACACAAAAAAGGATTTACAAATTACATAAATCTTCAAACATGAATCGGTTCTTTTCATAAGCAAAATATATCTTATTTAGAATTAAAACTGCATTAAATTTGATTACAGAATTTAAAAATTTATTTTGAACTTTTAAGCCATTATATGCATGGAATTTACAGCAAATACATTTTAAAACTAAACGTTTTTTTTTGTTTGTTTACAATAAAGTATGAAACACAAATAAAAAAAAATGGCATATGTGTTGTTATTTTAAACGTGCGGATTTAATACTTCTCATTCTAAGCAGATTTTATTTGAAAAATCCATCATGCTAGCGCTGAGTATAGAATCACAAGCGACTTGACTCCTTTGATGCATAATTACAATTCTTTAGGAAGAGAATAATAGGTATATTCAGAAATTATGTGTATATATGCTATACGAAAATATTGAAAGGAAAGATCAAGTTGCTTTTAATAATAATAATCAATTGAAAATTCCTATATTTTTTTTATTCAATTTTCGAACATTACATATTTTTGTAAACAGAAATTTTCTATCAAGAATTTCTTTACAAATTAACTAAGAAATCAGTCGAACAACGTAACTCTGTTGTCGTTAAAAATAATACATCATATTTACTAAATTTTTATATTTTAGAAATTAGGAAAAACAAATTATTCTGATGTCTTATGAATTAAATGTTCTATTATTTCCTCATATTAGATATATAATAAAAAGTTCGAGATCTCATCAGCATGTTCAATAGTATACTGGTGAAGAAAAATAATTTATACGTAAGTAGTTTTAAAACTTACATTTTATTATAATAATTACGTTTGGTAATTGTAATTACGCCTGTTATAACATTAGTAATAAGCAAACGAGTTGTAGTATGTTTCATTACAGTAACTTTAATTAAAAGCAAAATAAAGACTGAAAAAATATTCACCTTTCAAAAAGTCATGTTTCATAATTGAAGGTATTGATTTGAGACTCAGTCAGAGATATTTTATTAAATATAATTCCGAAAATGATTTCATAGAGAAAAATATATATATTCCTGTGTGCAACAAGTAAGTATTTGGAATCAACTGGAATTCGAAATGTATCATATACCACAAGAGTAAAAAGGTTTAAATGAAGTAACAACGAAGAAAAATGACATTTAATAACACCGTGGAAGCTCTCTCACGTATTATCCTATAAAGGTTCTATCCCTCTCTCTCCGCATAAAATTGTGAACCTTAGATAAGATCACGAATGCTTTGCACGTCACTGGAGGACAATAATTACGCAATTTAGTCAGAATATCACACGAATATGCACTTTGGACGCAGTTATTCCCAATCGATTGTAACCAAAATTTGATATGGAACTACAGTTGTAGTCGCAAGATCGTATAACGAGTCTCATTGATTTAAATCATCACATTTATTTCCTGTAAAAGTACAGACCGACAGACGGTTAATAATTAAACAATTTTGATTCGAAATTTGATAAGTATTTACATTTTAGATGCTAAATCCATGTACTAAATTTTATCTATCCAGCATTTTATGTCTTGTAGTTATCAAGTTCACTTATATTCGAACTATCAGATAGGCACATTTCCTCAGAATGGATTTTATTCACAATTTGTTGAAATTTATAAACATAACCTAAAATCTATACACCAAATTTCATCTTTCTAGATCAAGGCATTTTTCAGTCACTATATTCACAGATAGTCGACAAGATAAAATGCCAAAATTGTATTTTTCAACCTCAGTGATGTCTGAAGCGTCAAGATTCATAAAATTTTCGAGTTCGAATTTTTAACAACAGCCAATAGTTTCTCTATACATCTTATTATAGTAAATTAATTAAGAAAAATTATAATAAATCAATATTTATTGCATAATAATATATTACACTTTTATTAAAAGTTGCATAAATAATATTTTTTCATTAAATTATAAAACAAATAATAACCGTATCCTTCTAATTCTTATAGTGTAACCTGAGCAATTTTTATACATCAAAAAAGACAAATTCCTGTAGCGGAGCATTTGTTAGTTACATAATAGTTTCCTTGAATAGGGTAATTGCATGCACAAGGCAGAGAGAAACATTAACTTAGAATTATATTAGCATTAAAAAAAGAAAAAGAAAAAAGATCTTTTATCTAATATTCCCATGAAAACATTCATTCATCATTATAACATGTTGTAAGAAAAAGTTTTAAAGATAAATATAAAAAAAGCTATTGAGCTTTCTTTCCTATCGAAATTCTATTTATTTATAGATATCACATGTCTTTTTAATTACGAAAACGACAAATTTAAACATGTTAAGGAATCATTCATATTTCATAATCCTTTAATTACTTGGATATGTAACATTTATATTCCGCCAATTAAAATAAAACTGAATTTATGAAGGCATTTTAAGCCCCCCGAAAGACGTCTCAAGTTTTAAAAAAATTATTTCACTTGAAATGAATTTCCAATAGATGTCAACATAAAAGAGGATGTCAAGTCAGCACCGAATTGAAAGAAATCGAACAGATTTTGTCCTACTTTAACAGGAGTCGCAGACTAAAATGCAAAATCTCCTTTTTTGACATTTTAATTTCATCAAATAATGAATATTTATCAATTTTTGAAAAATATTTCCTGCACATTAGCAATTGCCATCCGGATCTAATTTTAAATCCGCTCAATCTTCCATACGGAACGAATGGTCAAAACTGAAATAGTCAGAATTATGCCAAAACTTTTAGAAAGGGTTTCCACCCTCGCTCAGTTAGCTCACCCAACCAATTTTCCAAGTCGATCTAACGCAGGCAAAATAATCCTGCGGATGTCAATATTGGATAGAATCAGTGATAAAGCTCAATTTAAGTTTATCAGTAAATTGCGAATAATATACTATTATGAGAATAATGAATTTTTTTTAGTGAAAAAAAAAATCCATCGAATTATTTACCCTGAACCTTTTCTTTTGCTTTTTTTCCTTCCTTTTTTTTTTTTTTTTTTTTTTCTTCTATTGGCAAAATTTCAAACCTCTGAAATTTTTTGTTGTCTTTTGGCGCAGCATTTTTTTTTTTTTAATTTCTAAAATACTGGAGTTTCAAAAAACTAAAATAAATTAAACAATATAGATTTTTTATTATTTTTCGAATATTGCACGTATGCCATTTTTTCTTTACTATATATCCTTGACACATTCACAATTCAAACAGAAACAAGATTCTATTCTCTGAAACAAAAATTGGCCTAGTTCTGAAGTTTTGAATTCTTTTAATTTATATCAATCAATTGCCTTTGCGTGTAAAGATTTCGGATTAATTGAATACTCGAACAAGCAAATCTAAAGTCGTTTGAAAATGGCAAAACTGAAAGCTTCAAGAAACTGTTTAAATTAAAGATGTGTAGAAATTGTTTGTTTCAAATTATTGTGAGTCAGCAACATTAAAAACGATAATGATGAATCAACTAAATATGATTGATAGAAATGAGATGCATTGTATAAAGATTTAGGCATGAAATTTTTTTTTAGCATTATAGTGACAAGAACTACATAAAATATAATTCTTTACACCATTTAGAATGTTTAATGGTGTATGTCAACATTTAGAATAAAAAAATATATTTTACTCCCCAATAGTTTTAAAATTGACTAATAAGCCAGGATTATTGTGAATATATGATAAATTAAATTTATATTCATTTTTTGGAAAATTCTTTCAACAAGTTACGATTTTAAAAAATAAAACTACATCAGTTCCAACTTTAATGTAAAGAAACGTAAGAAACTTCGCACTTTTCAGAATCCCCCAAGACTGTTATATTTGTCGAAATTTATTCCTTTCTACTGAAATTCGTTATCAACTACTACACCGATGTAAGAAATTAAGAGAATTTTCATAATTGATGTACGATCTCCAGAACTACTGGACAGATTTTAATAAAATCTGGTGTAAACATAGCTAACAAAATAAACATTCAATTGTTATAATAGATACACATGTTTGTGCGTAACACTCATGGGAGTCTGAAGGTCTGAAACAGTGGTTGCAAAATACACAAAAGAAATGGGTTGATAGGGGGTATGGTCCCCTCTTATAGCTATACACCCCTTTCCTTATAGTGATGTCATACTGGAAATAAGGCAATTTATCAATGCATGTGGCAATTGGTCCCACTCATTCACCAACGCTGCTTTCAGTTCCTGGACGGTTCTCAGAGGGGTGTTGCGAGTTGTACTCCCTAGAGCGTCCCAGACATGCTCTATCGGATTGAGAGTCTGGAGACTTGGCTGGCCAATCCATCCTCACTCTCGAGAAATTCGTCGACCCGAAAAGCTAGCTCTATGTGGCCTTGCGTTACCATCCATTACGATGAACTCGGGGCACTGCACCCTGGAAAAGGCGAACATAGGGCTCCAAGACCTTATCCCTATACTTTATATTAATCACAGAGCCTCGGTCAAAGACGTGCAGAGGAGCGCGGCCATCTAACTTGATGCCTGCCCAGACCATTACACCGCCATAATTGTCGATTTCGCGGACATTGGAGGATATGTAGAGGGTCCCAGGCTCCCTAGAAATGAAAGTATGGCGATAATCTGTGTTTAGGCTAAAACGGGACTCATCGGTGAACAGAACGGTTATCCATTACTCCATACTCCAATCACTATGTAGCCTGCACCATGCTAATCAGATTATCCTGTTCGTAGACGTGGGCGGGACGCAAATAGCCGGTTTTCTGACAAGTAATCCTCTCTCATTCAGTCTCTTGGAACAAGTCACTCTTAATATACGTGTTCCTGTGACTGCATACAGGTCCCGAGAGAGCTGAGATGATGTAGCCCCTATGTTACGCCTCGCTAAAATGGACAAATAGTGATCGTCTCTGGCCGTCGAGGCTCTTTAACGACCTTGCCCAGGCCTTCTCTCGATGGATCCAATATCCTGGATCCGATACTGGAACTGGAATGTTTCCATAGGTTACACACGACGCTGAGCGTTAAATGAAACTCTCTGCATATCCGGACTTGGGATTGGCCTGCCTCTAACCTGCCCACAATTCGCCACTTCATTCCATTATCTAAACGTTGTCGGTTACCCAATTTTACTGTTCCGATGTGAATTTCAACGATTGTTGCAAGATAACTCCAAGAAATTCACCGATGTGTACTAGCGAACGAAATGCGTTCTTACCCTCCATGCGCTTATAAAGCCTGTTTTTCGGCTGAATCCACCTATACACATGTGTACGCTTAAGGATTAGCCGTACAACATTTGTATTTTTATATAGAAGCAGTGGTTTTTCCTTGAGTTCAGTTCTTTTCATCAATTCGATAAAATATGCAAATTCTCTTAATTTATTTCATCGGTGTATTTATACGATTTCAGTTCGTCAAAAAAACATATTATATATATCCATATGTATATATAAACATATTTTAGTAGTTGTGAAGTAGAATGGAATTTTTTTTCAAATTATTCGATTATTCACCACAGGAGGCATTATTTACGTACAAAGGGGAGAGAAATACGTCAATCTACATCGCAACACAACAGCAAAAGAAATCGAAAAGTTTCCCTTCATCGATTTTGTTATGAAATTTCTTTGACACGTGTCACTCTTTATTTCAATAATTTTACATGCTTTAGAAAACTGACGACTTCAGTATTTTCTCACGCCTCAAGCGAAAGGATAAAAATCCCTAATGTTTACATTCATTACCTAAAAACATTCAAATAACATCATTTGTAAAATCCAACAGCATATGCAGACAACAAATCACTAAACAGAAAATAGTAATGCAGCTTTGCGTAAATAGTGAAGGGCCGCGGTGGCCTGGTGGTAAGGTCTCGGCTTTGGAACCGGGGAGTTTCAGGTTCGAGACTCGATTCTACCGAAGAACCATCGTGTGAGGGGGTCTCTTGCACGTTAAATCTGTCAAGCCAAACGTCCTCCCGTTGGTGTGGAGTGGAGAGGGGGGTGCCAGTTCAGATGACGTCCTCGTCATCTGACCGAGGTTCAAAATTACGAGGTCCGTCCCAAAATAGCCCTCGCGTTGCTTTAAACGGGACGTTAATATAACTAAACTAAACCCTAATGTTTACAGCATTCTTTTAAAGATAATTAAGATTTCTTTTCTTGTGTATACATGTGTCAAAGAAATCATTATCAAAATAATCAATATCAAAGAAATCAACTGATGGGATATAAGAGGAATTTAAAAGATTAAAAATGAAACACACTAGCTTTTTCATTCGCAGGAAATCCCTCCCACCTGTAAAAAATGAAATCAATTCCGTGATATTCGTCACCACAAAAATCTTTATATGAAAGAGGCTTAATGGCAGGTCAAGGTATTTATTTGAAGTAAGACATGCCACATTAAATGCTTTCAAAGATCATTAATATACGTTTACAAAGAACTTACAAACTTTATAATAGAAAACTATCTATAATTGTGTTTAAAAAAATTTATATTTCATTTTATTTACGTGTTAATGTTGATGAAAAAATGATGATTAATTTTATTTATCATCGTTTTATTCCATTTCGTCTGACTGATTGTTTAAATCCTAATATAAGGTATGCATCACACATCATAAGCATCCTGAAACTAGACATGAAAAAAGAATTAATTCCGAAAATAAAGTGCATCTGATAATATGTAGAACACTTACTCGCAGTCGCTTTTAGCAATTCCATCACATGCGGGTGATCCGCTTTTTCGGCAAGGTCCATTGCAGTCAGGCCAGAGCTGTCTTTAGCCAATATGTCGGCGTCGTGCTCCAGCAAAATACGAGCGATATCCAAATGTCCGTTCTCGGCAGCGATATGCAAAGGGGTCTAAACACAAAAGAAATCTATGTTGTAAATCAAGAATTATTTACCAAACATAACGATTAAAGAAAAAAAAATGTTATCTTATTTTTAAAAAAAAATTGTTTACCTTGAATTGTTCTGTCGAATCAGCAGCTATATTCGGATTGGCTGCAATGAAAGGGGAAAAAATGAGTTAGTATTTCTTGAAAATGTCGTAAAAGAATTGAAAAATAAACAATAACTATATGTTTTTTTTACACCGATTTAGAACTAAAAAAAGTTTACTTTTGATCCGCAAAAAAGTTTAAAATCAAATTTTGTTTTACAAAAATATTTTTTCTTTAAAAAAATTTGAGGAAAAAAAATTGCCAGATAGAGCTTGAAGAACAGAAAAACATTCTATTCAATTAAAATAATTGTAAACAATTTAATTAAACGATAAATTTATTAATAGAAGATAAAAGCAATAATGCAAAAACACAAATAGACAAATTAAAAATTTATTTTAAAAGAATGATTAAGTATTACATAATAATTGCTAAATACAAATTTTCTGATAGATGTTTTAGTCTTTTGAAACACATATTTTTATTTTATTTTATGATCAACTATTACGAACAACTCAACTCTTATGAACGAGATCATTCGCCGTAGATTTAAAAAATTCATCTATGTTTTGATTGTGTAAATAAATGCTTGGGTCGATCCTATTTTAGCCTACCTCTGACGCCAATTTAAAAACTCGCCAAATTATCAGCGATAATGATTTTAAAATGGCAACCCTGACAACATTTGAAGAGAAATGCGGCAACCTTACGGAACCTTATTGGTTGATTTAAACTCCGTTAGAAAACTATTTAATCTTATTGGTACTTTCGATTACTTTCAAATACTTTCGATTTGGCGTGATTTTGAGAAATTGGCGAGATTCTGAAAAAGTCGCCAGAGGTGGGCTAAAATAGGATTTTACCAAATGCTTGTTTTCTAAACAAGATTCTATTTTTACTTTCGCGTATACATTTCGCATTTCTTTATACTTTCGTATAAAGAAAACTTTGGAACCGTTAAAAAATTGGGACTCGAAATTTTGATAAATCTCTACGTTTTAGACCTCACTGAGGCTCTATCCCAGTAAACGGTACGCTCTATTTTGGCGATTTTTTGGCGCCATTTCTCGGGCGATATTTATTTTCTCCTTGGCAAATTCACCCTTTCTCTCCCGTTAAAATATGGTAACCTCGTGATGATGTAATTCTTGTTTCATCCAATTATATTCAAAGTTGTAGGAAGTAAGTTTGAATTTCAAAACTTTAATTTATGAACATTGGTGAAAAATGTGTTGTTCTTATTTTAAAATATGTTTTGTGCATTTTTAAATATAGTTGATGAGAATTAAGGTCAGATTATTTGAAAATTAAACATTTTCTAAAACGGTATCTGTTTCAATCTGTGGTGTGGTACGGTTTTGCATTCTCTTCAATCGTATTTATTTTAAAATTTCATTGTGTTTTAATTTCTTAATTAATCTAGTTGGCTTTAAGTTTTAATTTCTGGTTTTTCAAAGTATAATGGCTTCTTCGTCTTTGTCTGGATCGAAACAAGACCGAGTGAGTTTGAGGGGTTTTTTTTTGAATTGGAAAAGAAAGGTAAGTTGAATGTTGATAATTATTGTATGAGTGTAGGATTGATTGCTAGTCATTATACTTGTCCTAATTGTAATGAAAATATGAAATTGGTTGAAAGGAAAGATTTGGATGACGGGTATGCTTGGGTTCGTCGTGTGTATGGAAATTTTTCAGCTTTTTGTCTTTCTAAAATTTTTGTAACTTATTGTTGTTTTGTGATATTTTCTTTTTTTTTTTTTTTTTTTTGTGACTATTTTCGGAGCACGACTCCATAGAGTTCACGCTCAGTTTCTAGGTCTAACACGAAGATACATCGACCGCTCGCCATCGGAACATCGTCGGCGTCACGTTTTCTGATGTTGCGATGGCAAACGGTCGGTGTCCCGCTGCGTCTTAGGCTTAGGTACTTGGCGTGTGCTTCGCGGAGTCGTGTTTCGCCAATAGTCGCCAAAAACAAGATGGCGGTCAAGGAGCGTACCGCTTATTGGGAATTAACCTCCCACTGAGTTTGAAAAACACATTTCTGGAAAATGTCCATCAGTCTGTCTGCAACAAAGATAACTCAAAAACGCTTTGAGAGAAAGACAGTTAAAAGTTAGAATACATCAAAATTGCAAATTTCTATCAAATTTTGAATAAAATCTGTTCAGAGGAAGTCCGTCGGTCTGGTTGTTTGAATATAAGTTAGCTAGAAAGAGAAGAGAGCTAGTTGGTTAAAATTTGATACACATATCTATAGTACAGATATCTATTAAATTCTGAGCCAAATTCAACTGCAGGTTGACTGTTTGTCGGTCTGTATTTTCAGAAACAAGTAAAAGCGGTAAAAGCGATAGTTCAAAAACGTGTAAATTTAAATATATCAAATTTGATATGGAATTTGGTAACCACAAGAGCAGCTTTGAGTCAAATTTTGGGTCGATCCTATTTTAGCCCACCTCTGACGCCAATTTAAAAACTCGCCAAATTATCAGCGATAATGATTTTAAAAGGGCAACCCTGACAACATCTAAAGAGAAATGCGGCAACCCTACGGAACCTCATTGATTGATTTAAACTCCGTTAGAAAACTATTTAATCTTATTGGTACTTTCAATTACTTTCGATTTGGCGAGATTTTGAAAAAGTCGCTAGAGGTGGGCTAAAATAGGATTTTACCCAAATTTTTGCTTCACACCGGTGGAGAAAAACATTTCTTAAACAAATTTCGGCTTTTGGATACTATTCAAAAGGAGCCAGGGATAAATCGCCAAATAGCTCGCTGAAGATGTCACAACAGATTCAGTAAAATTTTTAAAGTTACGCCAAAAGTTCAAAAGTTCATAGTTTTCTTTTAAAGTTCGCCAAAAGTTTGTCACGCCAACCATCTGGCATGACAAATTTATTAGAGAGTAAGCGAGAAAGTTTTGGGGAGAAGCCTCCGGAAAGTTACAATATCCACTGGCAGTGCATGAAAATTTTAACAGCTTAACATGAAATATTGGGGAGGGGGGAGATATATTAGTATAATAGTAAAAAATGCCTTAGCATATTGTCTTAGCATCAATAAAGTGGATATAGTGAATGTTAAATATCTTTTTCTTTCTTGGATTAAAGCACGAATACATTAGAGCGGTGTAAAAGTCTGAAATTAAGGTATTACCCTCAGTATTCATTTATGAGACTAAATTATGAATATCATTCTCGAAATTTTTTTTAAGCCTTAAGTGGGCCAAATGATTGCTACAATCAGCTCACAGAATTTCGATGTCGCAGTTTTAAAACCGCGAGATCTAAACGCGTTTATAGCGAGATTTTACCATTTGTAAGAGCATAAGTATATGTTAAATCTCTCTTTTCTCTTTGGGTAAATCGCTTTTAAACTGAAATGATGTAAAATTCCTAAAAGGGGATTTATCTTAATGATTTAATATGATTCAAAAATACGAGAATCATTTTTGAGGTTCTTTAATCCTCAGATAAGCCTCTCTCCCTTGGATAATACCCACATAAATAACTTTCTTGAAATTGTATCTTAGTGGATAGGAAGATTTATACCACAGAAAGCAAAATATCTTTCATAAAAATAAAACAAACGGACATAACTTAAAGTTATCATTAAAAATTGCTACAAGATGTCACTCTAATCGTAGCCTAATAGTTAAGTTTTTCAGCCATCTCAGATAAATGCATATTTTTAATGGGGTGGAGAGATGTTTTAAATGTTGCATAAGATTAAAATAATTTGTGTTTCCCATACCAGATGGCGCAATTTTATTTACCATAATTGTTTTTTCACTTTCATTTGTGCATATATAAACAAATAGGTCATCTTCTGTCTACAAAGGTGCAGTAGTGTGAATTTCAGTCAATGTATATACCCTATAGTCTCCAATACAGAATTAAAAAATGTATTCTGTATTGCTTCAATCTATAAATTACTATTGTAAAAATCACGAAAGCTTAACTTTTATGTCTCCCGATTCTATAAATTATATTAAGAAAAAATATTTATGGCACATTAACATCTTTAATAAAATTGACCGAATATGGAATCTTTGAATTTCATTATTTTAAATCCATCAATAGGGTTCTTGAGAAAACAGAGTTCTTTAATAAATGACCTTCCTAAGACAATGATTGAAATGGTTTAAAAATCAGCTGAAAAATCAAATTCCGGAGCTTCATAATTCAGTCAGTATTAGTCGTAGAATAGTGGGAATCGTTTTGTTTATAACCAGCGGGTGACCGAGCTCCGCTCGGAGAAAACAGGTATAGAAGCTAACTCGAAGATTTAAATTTTCAATTGTGATTTATCAAAACAATACATGCCATAAGAAAATTTGTGAAAACATTAGTAAAAAGATAACCGGTTAAAGTGCACCATTGTAAACTATTCTAAACAAAGTTAGAGTTTGGAAAGGGAACTATTCTATACAAAGGTAAAGTAAAGGTAAAGATTGAAGTGTGTTGAGGTTCAATATTTTTGACAAATTTATTTAGAAAAACCAAATATATATACATACATAAGAAACATATTATAAACCTATAGCAGCATAAAGATAAAACTTTATTAGTTCGCCATATTGGCTATAGATGGCAGCACGTTACCGCTTGAAAATTTAAGTAGCCATTATGGCGAACTAATAAAGTTTGAAAATATCCTATCTGTAACTCCGAACTGCTCGACCGTAGCGCTTCAAAACTGGCGCCAATCGATTCCTCGTGGCCAAAAACCCCAGATCCCCAAGTTTACCGGAGTTTATTAATTCTGGGGCGATTTTCGACTTGGCAACCATTCCTCGTATTATAGTATTAGATATGAGTGTTTAAAAAAAAATTTATCAGAATATTACAAACAGGACCAGCAAACCGTGTAAAAATTTATATTTCCTAATTTTTCCAGCAAAATATTTATTGACCGAAACAACACGAATTATAATTCTTTCCATACTTTAAATGATTTTTGTTTCTACAAAAAGTATATGCTTATCTTAAGTAAGTTAGAAATGAGTAATTGGGCTATGATTACAGTGGACGACCAATATACTCAGAAATTTTACAGCAAAAGAGTTTTAAAGATAAGAGATAAAGAAGCATATAAAATGGCATTTATCTTTTTCCAAGAATATACAAACTAGAAAACAAGAGTAAAGAAGCTAGAACGACAAGGCATGCTAATAAAATTCGACGAGAACAAGAACTACGATAACAAAAGACAAGGACAAGCAAAAACACCCATGCTATGTCGAAATATATAATCGGCAAGGTTTTATTATGTTTATTCTACACTTGAATGTGCTACTTAAGGAAACGAAACAGAAATCGAGATTACTTTTTTTTTTTAAATCAAAAACAACGCAAACGTGTTGCTTAGGATACAGCAAGATAATATCTGATCCAAATAAGCTTGCAAAAACAATTAAAGCACTGAAAGAATCGGGACCGAATCGAGAATTTTTTGATTTTGTCAATCATAAATGTAAAATAAATGGCCATAATAAGTGGACAAACATTTAGGTTTTTATTTTATACTAGCCGCCTTTGGCGACCAGCTGGTTCGCCATGAACAAAGCGTTCTAAAATTTTCAATTAAATTATATATTCATTAGCCTTGAAGTAATTCCAGGCATTGATTGACCTGAATAATATTTTCTTTAAGATGACGGATGGAAAATTCTAAAAGTACACCTTTTCCTAATAATATTCTTTAATTTTATAAATCAGTCAGTTTTAACCATCGGTTATGCTTCCAAAAAATTAAAAAAAAAATTTCGATGATGTTGCAAAAACATTAAATATGTTTTTTTTTTTAAAAGCGAGAAAGGAAAAAGTTATTAAATTAATGATACAGATATTGCAAACGATTACATAAATATGCCATTGAGTCGGGACTTCAATGCATATCCTGTCAAAATTCAATCAGGTTTACCATAAATAAAAAATATTTATTGAGTTAATGATATAGATATTGCAAAAGATTGTAGAAACCTTTGCTTTGCATTTATTTTTCAAAGAAAATATCACATTTTATATTTATGTTATTTTATCTAGTCACGTGCTGAAAGTTGCATTTCTGTAGATTTATTTTGCGATAATTTTTTTTTTTATTTGAACTTCCGGCATTATTTTATTTTATCTAGTCACGTGCAAAAAAAACATGGTTAAAATATTTCTTTAAAAGTTCGTTGAAAATAGACGCTTAAGTTCCACATTAAAACACTGATACCGTTAGAAAGCTTATTTTTTAATCTTTAAATGGATGTAAAAATCATGTTTATGCGATCATATTTTCGGAAGTTATAGTGGGAAAACGTCGAAATTTCGCTTAAATTTTAATTAATTCAAATTCTAATAAAAAATTCGAAAAAAGGGCTCCTAGGTGCACATTCCGGACCTCCAAGGTATACATGTACCAAATTTGGTAGCTGTAGGTCCAACGGTCTGGCCTGTAGAGCGCCAACACACACACACGCACGCACACACACACACACACACACACACACACATTGAGTTTTATTATAAGTATAGAATACTGAAAACAAACTGATTATAAGAAGAAATACTACACACTAGTACTTGCTATTAAAATAAATAAGCAGGGGAGTTCTACCTTGGACTTTCTTATATATTTACACCAGTGGTATATTTAGATCAATATTTTATATCATTATTATATATTTTGATCAATATTCTCCTAATGATCAGAAATTGTCTACGATAACCTCAAAGATGATCTCCAGAAGAGTCAGGCTGCACATATAAGAAAATATATGATGGTTAAATACAATATAAAGGTTCCTTAAACTGTGCTATTTTAATATTTTAATTTTCCAAAAATTTTCTAGAAAATAGGGGGAATTCTCGGACTCTTCTTTGCTTCATATATTCCATATTCATTCGGAAATACGTCTCTAAATGAGGAGGTACCAAATCTGTACATCCTATTTCTTCCATACATCAATTTCATTTTGAGCTACTATATTCACATGCATAAGGACGAACAGGACTCCCATTGAGAGTTTTTATTACAAATTTGGAAAAAATGAGCAAATATATTGTGGACCCCATTCGAATTTCAAAACTTTTGCTCAACCAGTTTTTGAATTATTTTGTTCAAAGGTAGACAGACAGTTATACACCTACAAATGAGTTTTTCAGATCCATATTCCTGAAACGTGGAAAATCGTACAAATTGAAGTGAAATTTTTTTACGATTATATTACTTTAACTTTGTGTACTTCGTTTATCATAAAGTAAAAGATGCGACTTTTATTATTAATTAGCCGCCTTTGGCGACAAACTGGTTCGCCAATCTTACCGCTGTTTAAAATGATCAATTAAATGCATTATGTAACGTCATTGTCAATTAAATACTTTATGTGATTTTTCATTATGAATTAAATACTTTACGTAACTTGTCTTTTAATAGCTACTTCATCCAAATATATTTAAGATTCAAATTTTGATAGTCATATAATTCAATCATGCAGTTATAAAGGCCTTAAGCCCGTAATGTACTATATATCTCTAATTATCTGTCAGCTCTCACAAAATTTCAACTTGAAATTAAAGTGGAAATGATTAAACTGTAAATTAATCTAAAAATGTTTCTCTGACAAAGACGAATTCTTCA
>JAPMOQ010022274.1:680443-714024 GCA_026543055.1 Argiope trifasciata
TTTTTTTTTTCTTTCTCTCTCTCTCTCTTTTTTTTGGGGGGTGTGTATGGGGGGGTTGTAAATTCACGTTTTTTCAGGAAAGGTATTTTCATTTAGATAAACTTAAAAAGCAAAATCTTATGTAAATATAAAACGTGATCCAAATTGTTAGAGCCATTTCCGGGGCATGCGAAATCAATTCATATCTATGCAAGAACAACTCGTTTAAATCTGTAAGATATGTAGTAAATATTCATGCAAAACCAAAAAAAAAAAAAACTTTGATCAAATAAATCTAATACTATAATACGAGGAATGGTTGCCAAGTCGAAAATCGCCCCAGAATTAATAAACTCCGGCAAACTTGGGGGTCTGGAGTTTTTGGCCACGAGGAATCGATTGGCACCGGTTTTGAAGCGCTACGGTCGAGCAGTTCGGAGTTACAGATAGGATATTTTCAAACTTTATTAGTTCGCCATAATAGCTACTTAAATTTTCAAGCGGTAACGTGCTGCCATCTATAGCCAATATGGCGAACTAATAAAGTTTTATGTTTATGCTGTTATAGGTTTATAATATGTTTCTTATGTATGTATATATGTTTGGTTTTTCTAAATAAATTTGTCAAAAATATTGAACTTCAACACACTTCAATCTTTACCTTTACTTTACCTTTGAATAGAATAGTTCCCTTTCCCAACTCTAACTTTGTTTAGAATAGTTTACAATGGTGCACTTTAACCGGTTATCTTTTCACCAATGGTTTCACAAATTTTCTTATGGCATGTATTGTTTTGATAAATCACAATTGAAAATTTAAATCTTCGAGTTAGCTTCGATACCTGTTTTCTCCGAACGGAGCTCGGTCACCCGCTGGTTTTAAAAAAAATTAAATTCAAGCACTTTTTAAAATTTACTTCGGATCAAATTAAGCTATTATGAAGTTCAACACACCATTTTATAGATCTTTTTAAATGTTATAATTTTTTAGCTAAATATTTTCCTCTCAAATCCATATCCTTTTATACAGGTGCAAAAAATTCAAGTTTAAACCTCCTTTCTCCATCCAGGAACACATTCAAATGGCTGTTTTGGATAGTGAAGTGAACAAATTAGACCAAGAAAATGTGTCTCTCAATAGTGTACTATTTTAAGTAATTTTGATGACAATATTCGATTTATGACACACACACACATATACAGTCGAATCCGGTTAATTGGACCACCGGGTAATCGGACCAGCCGCCTAATCGGACGGAATCTTAAAGAACCGAAACAAATCCTATGTACATAAGCCTAATATTATTCGCTTATTTGAACCAAAATTCCGTTTAAACGGACCAAAGAACGTGGCAGGGAAGATGAAAAAGAAGCCACAAGTCGCCTGTGTACAGCAGGAAGTCCGAAAGGAAAAAGAACCAGTGGGAGGTGAGCAAGATCTTTGTTTCTTAGAACGGGCAGCTCGGTAGTAAGTTCTTCAAACGTTGACTTGAATTTGATAAGAACTTTTTTTTATTGTGCTTCGCATGCTGAATATCGTGTAGATCGTTTCGAAGAATTTGTTTGTAACTTTATTTTTCAATGAATAAAGTTCATAGGCAGCAGTAGTTCTTGTTTGTATGTTCGCCATACGCGTGTGCCGCACAATAAAGGTCATAATGACATTTTAATATGTTACGTATAGCACGTCTCGTCTTGTAACATAGAGCATGTTCGTGTAATCGGATCAGCCGGTTAAAAGGACCAAAATGATCGCGTCCCGATGTGGTCCGATTAACCGGTATCGACTGTATATATACAAGGTGGCCAGAAATAAAACACCCCTACTCTGACCTCCATGGATATCGAACTACTCAGAGTAAAGGCTCAAAATTTTGTACACATACTATTCAAAATATGGGGAAACGGATTTCACGAAAAAAAAAATTAGTTCCTGAAATCACCGATAGGTGGCGCTGCACAACTGGAACTATGATCAAAAGACACAAATAATAATAAAAATTAAAATGTTTATGCGGAATGGAATGCTTCCATGCTTCCTTTTTAATTTTTCTGCCCCTTATGGAAAATAAAATAGTAAAGAAGCTAGAACTCCCGTTGTAACTGCAATTTCATACTGTAACCAGAAAAATTTGCATAAAGCATGGTTAGAAGCCATGTTCTGGGTATAAAAGAAGTTAAAAGGTGGGGAATGTCATTCTTATTAGTGATGGCTGTCACGCTGCCAGAACGCGCTTTGCTTGTGAAGTTGTTTTACGAGAATAAAGGAAATGCTCCAGCAGCACTTCGAGAGTTTCGCCGACTTAAGGATTTGCGTAAGGGACCATTGCTTCCACAAGCTCTCAGGAGAATGATCGCTCGATTCGAGGAAACTGGACATCTTGGAGTTCAGCCTGGTCGAGGACGCAAACCGGTTCGTTCAGATGTCGTTGAAGATGTTGCCACCGGTATTGTTGAACAGTCAATGGATAATGTTTTAGGCTGCAGTAGTGCACGTGCAGTGTCACGACACTTGGGTGTTCCCTATAGCACAGTGTGGAACGTACTCAGAAAAATGGTGCATTGTTTCCCGTACAAAATCCGCCCTAATCAACAATTGCTGGCCACAGACAGGGAGATGCGACTGACCTTTGCATTGACATTTCTTGCTAGAGTTGAAGTGGATGCATCGTGGCCGTGGCAGATTCTGTGGAGCGATGAGGCCCATTTCCACCTCAGTGGAACAGTGAACACCCATAACTGTCGCATATGGGACACGACAAACCCCCGTACCTTCCAAGAGATTCCACTCCACTCACCGAAAGTTACAGTCTGGTGCGGATTCACAGCCACATTCATCCTTGGACCGTTCTTTTTCGAAGAGGTTACTTCCAATGGCCTTGAGACATGTACCGTGACGGCCAACAGGTACAAAAGGATGCTCGAAACATTTGTTGTACCCCATTTGCAGCAGCGCCAATGCCTTGACACCATTACTTTTATGCAAGATGGAGCACCTCCACACATTGGACTCCCTGTGCAACAGTTTCTTCGCCAACATTTCACCACTGACAGAATAATCAGTCGCGCGTTTCCGACAACTTGGCCATCTCGTTCACCGGATCTTAATCCGTGTGATTTTTGGCTTTGGGGACACTTAAAAAACCTTGTTTATCGAGAACGTCTGATAACCTTGGCAGATTTGAAAGAGAGTATCAGTCTGCATGTGAGAAGCATCTCAGATGACCAGTTACGATCCGCAGTTGAACAAGCTGTCCACAGACTTCACATTTTACATCTTCAGGAAGGGAACCATATTGAGCAGCATTCCCTGCATCGATAACGTCCTTGTTTCATGTATGCTTGGTACTTTCAAATAAAATGTGTTTAAAACGTGTTTTTGTGTCTTTTCAGCATACGTCCAGTGGTACAGCGCCACCTATCGGTGATTTCTGGAACTAAATTTTTTTTTCGTGAAATCCGTTTCCCCATTTTTTGAATAGTATGTCCACAAATTTTCAAGCCTTTACACTGAGTAGTTCGATATCCAGGGAGGTCAGAGTAGGGGTGTTTTATTTCTGGCCACCCGGTATATAATGGGAGTACTATTATAAAATATTGTATGTTGAGAATCACATCATATTATTAATAATACAGCTTTCCATTTTTTTAGAACATTTTTCTTTCAAAAGATAGTAAATCAACCATCTTTCAAGTAAAATGACAAAAAATTTATCTTCATAAATTTTTTGTTACATACTTCATAATTTATTCAGACTTATCGATCAATATAAACGCCTATGAACTGTATATCACCATGGGTACGTCATGCTCCAAAAAAGCCACACCTTTCTTAAGGAAAACAAAATTCCGAAACTAATGTCACTTTTCCAAACTAGTAAAGCAATTAGAAACAGACATATCTAATGGCTTAAAAATATAAAAGTTAATGATGTTTTTATGATGCACAGTGGCTCAAAAATAACGATATTTAAGAAACGTATAATTAACTTTCGCTTCAGGAATTTTCGAAGTTAAGCCTGGATGTATTCATGCGTTACGTTATTTACTATTAAATACATATTAGATAATACTACAGTTGAAATCGAAATCTGCTGAAAAGTTTAAAGTTCCTCGTCTTAAATGTCCTCAAAGTCTGAAATAATTGAGTGATTAAACGTAACATTTAAGTAAAATATGATTATTTTGTGGCAGAAAGCATTATTTAATGATATTTACCAGGATATACTGTTATTTTTTGGAGAATTTGATAAGAGAAATTGTTATAATTATAGAAAAATTAGAAAGAACGATTCCGTAAGTGATTATAATTTATACTATATTCTAGCGTATTTAAAATATGCATAGACTAGAAAACGTAAGTAAATTTTGATGAAATCTTTTTAAAGATTATAATTTTATATTTTCAATATACATAATTTTACATTTAACTATTAATTATTATTGATAATGATAATTATTAACTTTATTAATAAATATTATGTTCAGAAGCATCATCCTAATAAGGTCATAGGTTATCACTATAAATATATTTATTTAATGTATCTATATTTTCAATATACAAAATTTTATATTTAACTATTAAATATTATTAATATTGATAATTATTAGCTATATTAATAAATGTTATGCTCAGAAGCCTCATACTAATAAGGCCGTAACTTAGCGCACTATAAATATATTTATTTAATGCATCTTAATTTCGCCAGATTTCGAAACGTAGACAAAAACAAGTGTTTAGATAACTTCCTTGCAATAAAATATGTATTGAAAGTAATAAATTATATTATAATTTTTTTCGGAATGAAACTTATTATCATATTTTACATTAATCATATGAATTAAATTGTTGTGCTTGCTTCACATCATGAGAAAGATTAGAACAAATTATGCTCGTAAAGCCAGGTTCCACTGTCTCATGCCATTTTTAAAGTCATAAATTACATGATATTTAATATTTTCTTAATTTTTATTTTAAATATATTAAAATGAAAATAAGTTCAACTTAATGACTAAACCTTTATTCGCATAATAGGTTAATTTAAAACAATTTAATGCATTCCCACCCCCTGAGCACAACAACATGTTTCCTGAATTTGAAAATTATCACAATTTCGATTTGCTATTGAAAGCAAATACTTAAGAAAACATATTTTAGAATAATTTTATTATAGAAATAATTAATTCCCTCTCCTCCCCTTTCTCTCTGTCTCTCTCTCTATATACTAAACTTTAAAATATATATATAATTTATTAGAAAAATTAGCTATAATATATAAATCAAATTTTGACGAACTCATAATCATTCCATTAAATGGTATGTGTTCAGTTAAAGTGGTTGTATCAAAATACAGAAGATTGCGAAGACGTATTTAAAAGATGTAATATACAATCAGATTACAAAATATATTAATTTGCAAAGATTTCCGATATGCCAAATCAATGATTTCATTTTCAAATGCATTGTTCTTTATTCTGGGATCATACAAACCTGAGAGTAAAGATGTGAATGAATAACAATTCTTTTTTTAATTTTGCAATAAAAAACAGCGACATTTTATTAATAAACAGCTAAAAACTGATTTAAGGTATCCGACTACGTTAAAAACACTGGTTATCGACCGCATTGGCAATTTTTTAAATTATTTCTTTTAGTTCAAAATTTCTTATTTCCAAAACAGTTGATCTTTTCTAGGAAAAGAAAGACCTGACCTATCATCCAGCGGAATTTTAAGCAAAACAGGTTTTACAGCTAAAATTTGACATCAATTTTCTCAAAACTTTCATTTTCGTAAAAATTTTGCACCGTTAACCCTTTCAGGGGCGGTGACATACTCCATATGTCACCTTTTTACAATTTTTTTAAAACTAGAAAATCGCGTTGAAATAACTACATAAAATTTCCTAACGTTTTTTAAGTCTTTATCTTGCCAATAGACGGCAGCACGAGTCTTAGAAAGTATTCTGTTTCCACACAAAAAATTCAAGATGGAAGCATGTTTTCATATGATGTAATTTGTCTTCATTTTATTCCGATAAACTTTATTTTCGAATTCAAAAAGCTCCTTTTTTTGCGTCATTCATGTTAAAAAGCGTCATGAATCCCTAAAACTGCTTTCATTTCATAAAAATACCTTCTAATTACGAGTTGCATATTTGTGAATTCGCTCCAAAACATGTTCTAGATGCGCGGTGACATACCCAGTATGTCACCTACCCCCCCAGCCCCCTAAGGACCTTAATTTTTTTTAACTGTAAATTACATGTCAGTAATAGGATATAATCAGAATTAAATAATTGTTTTGAAAAAAAAATCATTTTTGGCATAGTGCCCCTGAAAGGGTTAACACGATATTTCAAAAACTTATGGAAATATTTACATGAAACTTTTGGCGTGTGTTTTAAATGGTTTGGACAATGAAATGAGCCATAAGTTTTATTGTTGGTGAAATACTTTTTCATTTATATCTATTTTTAGAAAAATTACGCTGTCAATATATTTAAAAAATGCATATATACATATATTTTTACCCATAACTTAATTAAATCTCAAAATTTTTCTTATATTTTGGTTCATTTCGTTCATCATTATATTTCATAACTTGTGTGCAAAGAAAAATAGGATTGCTTCATTATAATTTTGTGTAGAGTGCCAACCGTTTTGGTTAAATTTCATTAAAATTGACTACACATTTTCCTATTTCTCAAAGTATATTATACTTTCAAATACATTTTTTATGTTTATAGTATTTTGTATTATAATTCACAATGCATCTAAAAACCACGATTGTAAATGGTTTTTAAAAAATCCAATTTTTCAAAAAAATTCCATCGAACGTAGTCGGATACCTTAACCATTATAATCAACAATCTCACAAAAACGATGCAACGTGGAACACTAACAATACAATCAAACCTTCAATTTCCAAACACACATCGCTTTTATTTTTAACTTAACCCCACAGAAAGGTGACTACAGTGCTTCCCTTAAAATTTTGACAACCATCCAACAGACTCCTGGAAACAATATGATGAAGCGGAAGACGACAAGGTCGTTTCCCTTGCAGGTGAGGTGAAAGATTTAGAGAAAGTCTCGGTTTTCTGAGAGGAGAATCGGAACTTAAGTCATCCGGAGAATGTATACTCGGATTAATTTTTGAATAAAAAATGCAACGATGAAGGAACCGGTCGGACGTGTATTGTGCAATTTCCGTTTTTAATACATCTATCCATAGGTGTCACAGAAGGGGATGACGAAATTTTAGGTTCTTTAATGACTCAGACGAGGTCGTATTTTTAACGAATAGTGAACTGATGGCGAAGTTTATAAATACAGGCGAAGTTTTCCTCTCATATGAATGGAATTCTAAAAGAGAAAAGAAGAATTTGAAAATTTACGTATGTTACACAAGATCAGTGTCCAACAGATTTATTTCTGAACTAGCCGCCTTTGGCGACCAGCTGGTTCGCCAAGAGTAATGCGTTCTAAAATTTTAACCTTGGCCTTGCATTTATTTTTTTAGAAACTATCACATTTTATAATGGAAAAAAATCATTGAATTAATGATACAGATATTGCAGACGATTATAGAAATATGCCATTAAGTCGGGATTTCAATGCATATCCTGTCTAAATTCAATCAAGTTTACCGTAAATAATGAAGATTTATTGAGTTAATGATATAGATATTGCAAAGGATTATAGAAACCTTTGCTTTGCATGTATTTTTTTAGAAAATATCACATTTTATATTTCTTTTATTTCATCCAGTCACGTGCTAAAAGTTGCTTTTCTTTGGATTTAATTTGCGATGATCGTTTTTTTTTTTTTTGAACTTCTGTCATTGTTTTCTTTTATTTTATCCAGTCACGTGCTAAAAAAACATGGTTAAAATATTTCTTTAAAATTCATTAAAAATAGAAGATTAAGCAATAGGTTAAAATACGGATACATTAGAAAACTAATTTTTTAAATCTTTAATTTGATGTAAAAATCATCTTTGTGCTATAATATTTTCGTACGTTATATCCGAAAAACGACAAAACTTAGCTTAATTTTTTATTAATTTAAATTCAAAAAAGGGCTCCGAGGTGCACATTCTCGACCTCCAAGGTATACATGTACCAAATTTGGTAGCTGTAGGTCCAACGGTCTGGCCTGTAGAGCAGCAACACACACATTGAGCTTTATTATAAGTATATAGATGTAAAATTTCGTAAACAAATAATCCTTAACATTTTTTGGGTTTGAAAGAAATTAATTTTGATAATAATCGAATCTTAAAAAAATGTCATGTACGAAATATATCAAAAGTATAGTAATTGTCAAAAAATTCAAACTCGAGATTTTTACGAATTTCCACAGTTTAGGTCTCCCGAAGTTCGAAAAACATATTTTTGAAAAATAATCGTCAGTCTGTCTGTGGCAAAGATAATTCAAAAACTCTTTGAACTAGAAAGATGAAATCTAATAAATGATCTTTACGTCAAATTTGTAGTTTTCTACAAAATTTTGAGCGAAACCTGATCAGAGGCACTCTGTCTGTCTCATGCTATCCTAATGTAAGAAGAAGAACTTAGAAGAAGGCTATATACAGTTCATAATTTTATTCATAGATTTAACATCGGTAGTGTAGACATTTATCTAATTTTAAGCGAAGTTGAACAGCTAATTAACCATTTGTCAGTCTATACTGTCCGAAATGTGTAAACGCAATGACTTAAATATATGAAATTTGACATGTAGTTTTGTACTATAAGTGTAATTTTATGCAAAATTTTTGTTTGAATCGGTTGGGTAAAAACTTGTTTAAACCACAATTTCAATTTTCGGATACTTTTAAGGTTACCAAGAATTAATCCACTCCAAGGATTATACAGCAGATCCTGTAAAAATACTTTCATGTGAAAAGTTAATATTTTATAATCACTGTACGCCAATGCAATGCTAGGCATTCTCTGTGATAACATCTTTATTACGGAGTATTCGAGAAAGGTTTTGAGAGATCCCTCCCAAAGGTACATTTATTGTTTCTTCTTCTACTATGAATAAATACCTTTGTAACAGCATTGTTCCCTAAATAAATTTTGACTTAAATAAATAATTTAGTTCTATATTTTGATTTACAAAAGGGCCTAGAATAAAATCTTATGGTTCTAACATTAGTGATTGACTTGAGAGAAAACTAGTGTTTTATGAATAGAATTTTTTATCTTGCAATTAGATATTTCTTTGAATGTTTGCGCAACTTTTAGCTATAGAGCTCTTCTTAAAAGAAATGCCTTTGAAAAATTCTAAACTAAAGGTGTTTATTTTCGGCGGAATATCAATAGTGAAATTCAACAATTTTTTTACTGTATATCATTATTTAAAGAAAGTAGAGAAGTAATAAAATAAAATAAAAATATCGAATAAAATCTTCGAAATTTTATTGTTGTTATTTTTAATCACAAATACATATAACATAGTATTAATTTGCAAAAATTCTTATCATTCGATGTAGCAACCAGCATTGTGTACATGCTGTCTTTAGTGATGTGGAAGTCGTAGAATGCTTGAAACAGTATAAGTTGATTTTAAAGAAGAAGGAGCCATACTGTAGCATTTGGTATCGAATTGTCTCAGAGATTTTTAAAGTGGCAAGACAGCTCCACACGAACCTTTGGCAGAACTAACATTGCTTGAGATTAGAACGTTAAAAAGCTTTGAAGATAACAAGATATCATCTGTGTTGAATCGAGACACATAATGGATATAAGTCATAGTTATCTTTCACAAAAAATAATCTTAATAGCATGCATTTACTTTAATTTATAGATGTCGAAAATTTGAGTAAGGCTAATTATTTGCAAACTATTGTTTTTCCTTTTTTTGTAGTAAGATGACGGAAATAATTACGTAAGTTAAACTGACAATTAATTATTTATTTATATTATTATTAGTTTCTAAAGTACTTTCTTGGACACTTCAAAATTTTTTTATTCTTTCTTTAATTAAAGAAAATGCGTACTACTTTATGGTATTGAAGGCATACCAAAATCAGAAAATGGTTATCGAAACTGAAATTTTTCTAAGAAGGATGTATGCAATGAGACATCAGGAGTAATTTTTTTTTAAATTGTAATTATAATTTTAAAAAAAATTCTTTATATATATTTTTTTATTTATATAAAAAATTTCTTTTCACTTCAAAATAAAAAATGAATGCCGGTACTAGACAAAAAAATTTCGTTTAATATCTAATCCAAACACAAAAGACAATTCTAAAATAAATAAAAATATATCAATATTCAAAGACACATGACTCACGTAATAGCTTAATTTATTTTAAATCTTCTCGTAAAGCAAGAAGGACAATGGATTTCAAAATAAAATTGGTGTATCACATAACACAAAAGCAAAAGCTTACTCCGTTCTTTGTAAAATCTGCAATAAATAACAATAAAATCGTTTAACATCTTTCGAATTAAATAAAAACCGTCTTGCAATCGGTGAGCATTACAAACATTAATTTCACTGTCTGCGAAATATTTCAATTGATCAAACATCACGGTGAATGGCACAGTTTAGGAGCGAAGCCATTGCGTAAACGGACCGGAAATGAACATTATTGCAGTTCCTCGGTTTAATAACCGCATCCAACAAACACAACAAAAACAGTTACGTAAGAAAATGATGTCTAGAATCGCAACGGAGCATTGCGCATGCGAATGAAAAAACTATTGGCATTGTTATCATTGCTAAGAATACAATAAAGAAACATGACTTCAAATAATTTTTGATACATGTATATAAATTTATGAATTCCGAAAATGTTTTAATCGGTGTTTTCTCTAGAAATATGGCATTCATCGAAATCCTGGAGATCATTGAATTATGAAAAGTCAATGACTGCTGAAGAAAAGAAAAGAAAAGAAAGTGAGAAAGATGAGATAAATACGCCGGAATTATTGAAGTACCACAAAGAAGTAAAACCAATCTGCTCTATTAAATAAATATTGATAGAAATAAGAGATAGTATTTGATTTCGTAGAAAATTCCATCGTGAGAGAAAAATGGGATAAATACGCCGGAATTATTGAAGTACCACAAAGAAGTAAAACCAATCTGCTCTATTAAACAAATATTGATAGAAATAAGAGATAGTATTTGATTTCGTAGAAAATTCCATCGTGAGTAGGTTGGCTAATATCATAAACTTGTCATAAAAGAAATTACATAATTCTATGTTTTAAAGTCAGCACAAACGTAAGTATAAATATATATATTAAATATCAAAAAGTATAAAATGTAAACAAGCAAATTTAGCAAAATAAATTAATTTTATAATCATGATTATAAAATAAATAAACTATCATAATTTTTAAATTAAATCCAGAAAAAAAATTAATGAATAAAAAAAAATCTTAATACCTTCAATATAATTCAATTAACTTATTAATAACGATTATAAAATGAAATAAGATTTCGAAATAAAATAACAGGAATAAAAATTTCTTAATTGCCTTTAATAGAATTTAATTAATTTATTAACAACGATATAAAATAAAGTATGATTTCTAAATTAAATGCAGAAATTAAATGACATGAATAAAAAAATTATTAATTACCTTTAATAGAGTTTAATTAACTTAGTAATAAAAATTATAAAGTATGATTTCTAAATTAAATGCAGAAATGAAATATAAATAAAAAAATTCTTTATTGACTTCAATAGAATTTAATACATTTCAAAAATTACTGATATATTTTTTAGATCAATATTTCTTTTTATAAGTAGTCGGTGGTTATTGAGGGGAGGAATCTGTATAGGGGCAGAGAAAGATATGAATCATAATAAAACGTAGCGATTTTATTTGCTGTATTTAATGAAAAACTAGTTGCTTTAAATGAGATATCGAAAGAAACCTACTTTGATGAAATATTGAAATTAAAAGAACACTAATAGCATAACATCTCATCTTACAGATGATGCGGACATAGAAAAATTAAATTTGCAGTTTGGAAAACATAGCAACCGATTTTTTATTAAACGAAGCAATTTTTATTCAATGAAAGCTAAAAAATTTACAACAATTTAAATCAATTATCAGAAACATCATGGCTTGATAATATTCAAACTTGATTCACCAATCTTGATTTTATTTTTGCAGCTCACAACTGACTATGCAGTGAGAAAATTCTTAACACGTCCACACATATAAAATATGTACTATAACTCGTTAAAATCATCACAACACGTGTGAATTTAAATTCAATGAAAAAACAAACAATTAAAGTATTGTTGTAAAATACATTAAATATATTTTAGAAAATTTAGTAATATTAGAGAAGTAGAACTGTAAGTTAATTTTTTACTCAATGTGGTAGGAAAAAGATATTTCAGTTATAATGTGCTCTAAAGATAATGAAGAAAAAATAAAATTTGGATTAATTTAAATCGTGAAAACTTCTTAGCGAATACCAGCCACCAAATAAGAAATCGTGTGAAAATTTTGACAGCTGCAGCTATAACTCTCTCTACCCAATTCCCCCCCCCCCTATTATGCAATTGCAGGACAGATAGTAGGTTTTATAGCAAGGCCTTCAGCATATCAGTATTATCATTGAAATAAACAAAGAATTCAGATAATATTAATAAAAAATATAGAAACAATCTCAATATAAACTTTGGAAAATAATAATAAAAACGAGAGTCGTTGAACTGTTGGATAATATAAATGACATTGGGTTTGATATTTTATTCACATCATTTTATTTCGCCTTTTTGAGTATTAATAAACAAATATTAAAGTTTATAATATTCGAAATGTTTATAAATTTGCCGGGTTTATTTTTCCATCTCATTAATAAGCCTTATTTTTTTATAAAAAGTAATACTTCTCCGCTCAGCATAGTCAGCATAATAAAGATAATGTTGGCGTATATGTTGGTGGAATTGTGCCAATACGTAGGTTGAATTCCGCCAAGGATCGAACCTGCGATGTTCGGGTTTGAAAGCCAGTAACTTAACCACTATACAAAGATGGCCACCAATGTTTAGTGGTAGTTACTGGCTTATTAAGATGTCACCACAATAATAAACCTTATCTTTCATAAACAAATGAAGGATAATAAACATTTGCAACTAATCCCATGTTTTCCATTGTCTTATTTTTTTAATAGATGCGTGATAATTTTCGGGTTTCTATGAAATTAACGAATATAAAAAAAAAATTAACAAAAGGAACATTCAAAGGGAAAGAAACAAATATATTTTATGACTAAGATCTATAAATAAGTCGAATTTTCTAAGTAATTCAAAGGAAAAGAAGGAAAAAAAAAAACTTTCTAAATAAAGGCGGAAAGAAAGTAAAAAGTTGGAAAAATAATGTATAAAAAAAAGCGGAAATCCGCCAGTCATACAAGAATTTTAACATCCCTGATTGCACAATTTATATACATTAAAAGTGTTTAAGCATGAAAACCAAATAATAGTCCCAAATAAAACAAAAACTGTAGTCTGTTAACATGTTTAGCTGCAAGGACACAAACTAGAAGCCGAGATTGTCTTTGCAATAGATGGTCACCTTCATGCAGTCAGTCACTCGCGGTCGAATACGAAACCGCAACAACTACCATTTCTCAGAGAATACACAACGAGATTTAATTTCAACTAATTTCCCCCAGAAGAACAATCCCACATCCGCTCCGCTGCGGTGGTCAAGGCTGGCTATCTTGTAACTCATCACAACATCAGGAAAGAGTTCGATTGAACCAAATTGTCAGATGACGGAAATTGTCTCTTTTTCTAAAAAACTAAAGAAACAAAAACAAAAGGGAATGAGTTCTGGGTCTAAAAATAAAACTCACACGCGAATTTGACCAATTTTGTGAAGGCAGGAAAAACGGTACACTCTCATTATGTGCTCCAATGCGCTTCGCCAGCCAATCGGAAGAATTACCCCGCACCATTTCGCGCATCATGGATGCAGACACGGTTCCAGTTAATGCGTCATCTGCTAGTTTAGTTTTAAAAGGGAAGAAAAAAATATATAAATATATAAGAAAAAAAAATCTAGCGTTAAAGAAAAGCGAGAGCGTAGGAGTGAGAAAAAAATATATCTGTTCTTCCTAATCAGTGACAAAACTAGGTTAAAGTTAACACTTCAGCGGCTTCTTTTTCCTAAATTCTGGAAAAAACATCCCAATTCTTCGCGAGAAAATTTCAGAAATTCTAGTGACTCATGAGAAAAGTTAGGCACTTTGCATACAACTGAATATAAAATGCCGTTTCCTTCGAATTTCTCACTGGCTAAATAATGAATACAATCTCTCGGGCAAGTAAAACGAACATATTTACATAATACTAAGATTTGCAAAAATAAATTATTTTATTCTTTTTTGTTTTTTGAAGGGGGGGGGGGGGATTCTTCTATCAATGAATATAAGAATTTAATCTTTTATCAACCTACGGAACTTTAAAGCAACATTTAAATCCGGCTGATATCTTCACAGTATTTGAAAAACCACGAAGAACGTATTTCTAATAGAAACCAGTAGATATCAACTAAAGATAACATTAAAAATCTTTTATTATTAATTAAATTAGTTAAATTATTTTAATTAATTAAAAAGTTGTGTTTTTTCTTGGGTTTATTCTGTACCAAAACTTAACTAATCGTTCAAAAACAAACTTGAAAAATTGTTGCCAAAATAATTCGGTAAATAAAGGGTTAAAGCATAGCTCTGATTTTTGTTGTTGTTATTTTTGCATTTTATGCCATCAAAACATGAAAGACAAAATCATAAAATTGTGGGAATGGGGCATATTAACTTTATTATATTGCAGCTTTATTGATGTGAGCATAAGTATTTTCAGTAACAAAAATGTAAGCTTGAATAATGATTCATCTAAAGGCAATCCATTCTGACAAATCAGTTTCGTAATTTTTACGGAACAGGAACCTTCAAATGTAACAGACATGATAATTTAGAAAAAAAAATATATTAAGATAGATGATTAGTTTAAAAAATCAATTTTTAACAAAAATATCGAAAATATTTTTATTCGATATTCTTAATCTAGGAATAATTTTCCTAATAAAATCGTTCGAATTTTGTTTTCATTCTTTGGGAAGTTGCAATGATTTTTATATTTAAATAATTACGTTTTAAAGTTATATTTTAAATTTTTTTTAAATATTTTCTCACACTCTAATTTTAGTAAACTCGTCTTGCGAAAAATCTTATAAATTAAAATCAAGTGAATTTCATTTTTTTATTCAAATTTCGTATGAGAATTTCTTAGCATATTTCTTGGTTTCATGAATTACAAAATAAGCAATCTTAAAAAAACAAAACAATTTGCAGCTATTTCAATGCTTCATAATGGGCGCAAAAAATGAAAATTTCATAATATTTATCAACACAACCCCAATATTAAAATATCTTTTAAAAAATACGTCTAATTTCTTGGTTCAGAAAGGGGATATATTTCTAAAGTTTTATGTAAGACTTTGAACAAATAATTTAATAAACAAAATTTAAAGTTATTGCTTTTTACTTCTTTTTAGTATAATTTCCAAACATTTTTTTTTACTTTTAATTGACAACTTTGTTTCATAGATGATTTTTTTAAAATCTCTTTTATCTCAATTTTAACACATCCTATTTTTTCTTTATCGTCACTTAAGAGATTTTTCTGGAAACATAAATTAGCTAAAAATGGATAGCTGCTGAGACATTATAATGGGTGATTCTTAATCATGCCATTACCTTCGCCGTTGAGATTAAAAATAAACAAAGCTTATAAAAACAGTAATCTATACTTATAATAAAGCTCAATGTGTGTGCGTGTGTGTTGGCGCTCTACAGGCCAGACCGTTGGACCTACAGCTACCAAATTTGGTACATGGATACCTTGGAGGTCGGGAATGTGCACCTCGGAGCCCTTTTTTCGAATTTTTAATTAGAATTTGAATTAATAAAAATTTAAGCGAAATTTCGACGTTTTTCCGCTAAAACTTCCGAAAATATGATCGCATAAACATAATTTTTATATCAATTTGAAGACAAAAAAAATTAGCTTTCTAATGGTATTAGTTTTTTAAATTTATAACGTAAGCTTCTATTTTTAACGAAATTTTAAAGAAATATTTTAACTATATTTTTAGCACGTGACTGGATAAAATAAAAGAATGCCGGAAGTTCGAATAAAAAAAAACTATCATCGCAAAATAAATCTAAAGAAGTACAACTTTTAGCACGTGAGTGGATGAAATAAAAGAAACGTAAAATGTGATATTTTCTCAAAAAATAAATGCAAAGCAAAGGATTCTATGATCGTTTGCCATATCTAAATAATTAATTCAATAAATCTTCTTTACGGTAAACCTGATGGAATTTAGACAGAATATGCATTGGAATCCCGGCTTAATGGCATATTTCTATTATCGTTTGCAATATCTGTATCATTAATTAAATATTTTTTTTCCTTTTTCGCTTTCTTTAAAAACATATTTAACATTTTGGCAATATCACCAAAAAAAACATTTTTAATATTTTGGAAGCATAATCGATAAATGCTTAGAGCATTAAACTCAAAAAGTTTTTCCGAATAAAGTTACCGACTCTTTAACTACTAATAACTCAATGTTTTAACTTTAACTATTTCTTAAATTTTGGCTAATGAATATGTGATTTAATTGAAAATTTTAGAACGCATTACTCATGGCGAACCAGTTGGTTGCCAAATGCGGCTAGTTTTTACAATAAAACATAGGAAGGCAAAGGAAAGCAACAACATGAGGCTCTTGACCAGCATATTAGTGGGGAAAAGCGGGTACTTTAGATAAAGTAAGCAGTGCATATTTAATAAAATAAAAACTGCAATTGCAAAATAATATCGCTCCATAATAATATCATTGCAAGTCACACGCAATATCTCACGCAGAGTAGAATGTAGGAAGAAATATCAAAAATAAATCTATCGGGCACTTAAAGTAAAATCAAAAGACTTACCACTTATGATTCGAATATTTTTACTCTCTTGTATACTAAATATAAGAAGAATAAATAGTACAAACATCAAAAAATTCGGTCAAGAATCTCCAATCACTATTTTTTTTTAGCCTAACTGCCACAAACATAGATTTTAGACATACATCTGATAACCGAACAGAGCAAGACAGGAAGCTTAGTATGAATAAAATTTTTAAATCGGAATTAAATTTTTAATAAAAATGCTAAAGTTTTTAACGATCAATTCAAATCATATCATTGTGCAAACATTTTTATACCACATTAAAATTCAAATAGCAAATTTTTCAGGGATATCAATTTTATTTTCCACTAGCCGCCTTTGGCGACCAGCTGGTTCGCCATGAGTAATGCGTTCTAAAATTTTCAATTAAATCACATAATCATTAGGCAAAATTTAAGAAATAGTTAAAGTTAAAAGATTCAGTTATTAGTAGTTAAAGAGTCGGTAACTTTATTCGAAAAAACTTTTTGAGTTTAATGCTCTAACAATTTATCGATTATGCTTCCAAAATACTAAAAATGTTTTTTTCGGTGATGTTTCCAAAATGTTAAATATGTTTTTTAAAGAAAGCGAAAAAGGGGAAAAATTATTGAATTAATGATACAGATATTACAAACGATTATAGAAATATGCCATTAAGTCGGGATTTCAATGCATATCCTGTCTAAATTCAACCAGGTTTAATGTAAATAAAATTAATTTATGGAATTAATTATATATCTATTGCAAACGATCATAGAATCCATTGCCTTGCATTTATTTTTTTAGAAGATATCTCATTTTATATTTATGTTATTTTATCCAGTCACATACTTAAAGTTGTATTTCTTTAGATTTGATTTGCGATGATAGATTTTTTTTAAATTTGAACTTCCGGCATTGTTTTATTTTATTTTATCCAGTCACGTGCTCAAAAAAAACATGGTTAAAATATTTCTTTAAAAATTCGTTAAAAATAGAAGCTTGAGTTATACATTAAAACACTGATATCACAAGTTCATCTCTTTTTAATTAAAAGCTAAATATTCTTCATTTTTTAAAGCATTTATAGACTCGTGCTACATACTATGCAGCTATTTACTTCATTTAGACTTTTTTATAGATGTATTTCTATTATTAAACAAAGCTGATTTATTTAATTAATAATATTGTAAAAGTCACAAAAAATTCTTTGCATTTTCTTTTTTTTAAAAGAAAAAACATATTTCATATTTATTTCATTTCATGCAGACACGTGCTGAAAATTGCATTTTTAAATGTTTAATTTGCAACAATTATTTTTTGTTTAATTTGAGTTTTTATCTATCTGATGGCAACCTATTGATAAAAGATAATTTTTCCCCTTCCACTCGTAACGTGCTCCTGCAGATTAAATTTTATTGTTTTGTCCGAAATATATTGTTGAAAAATATAGTTGAAATGCTTCTTTAAAAATTCATTACAAATAGAAGCTTAAGTTAAATGTTAAAATACTGATACTATTAGAAAGCTAATTTTTTTATCTTTAAATTGATGTTAAAATCATGTTTATCCGATAATATTTTCGGAAGTTATAGCGGAAAAACGTCGAAATTTCGCTTAAATTTTAATTAATTCAAATTCTAATTAAAAATTCGAAAAAAGGGCTCCGAGGTGCACATTCCCGACCTCCAAGGTATACATGTACCAAATTTGGTAGCTGTAGGTCCAACGGTCTGGCCTGTAGAGCGCCAACACACACACACACACACGCACACACACACACACATTGAGCTTTATTATAAGTATAGATTAATTTTTTTTCCAATTTTTATTAAATTTTTAAGTATATTTTTTAGGACTATCTTATTACAATTTTTTCAATATTTTGCTAAGTCTATATGCACGCTTATTGTGAATGAATTAAACACATTTTATGTGTGTGAGTTATATTTGTTGCATAATTTAGAGTAATTTTTAATTAAATAAAATTATTCGCGAATCAAGTCGCATACATTATTAGATAATATTTTGGGAAGGAAGTTCGGAAACTTCTTTAATCAGTCCTTAAACAAAAAGTGCAATGGGTTCAAAATATTAAAATGGTGCACAGCAGAACATAAGAATGAAAAAAACAAGAATTTAATTTCATGATAATTTATTCTGAAATAATTAATTCTATTCTTGAGATGATGCACACAATTAAATGGATTCTAGTGAAGAGAACTTTCTGTGATACTTATTTGCATAAATCCCTAGGGAGAAAGGAAATATATCCACGCTTCTAAAACAAGGAATTTCATTCATCTAATCTTCATGCGCCATTGTACTTTGATGAATGACAGTGAGAAAGAGCTGTATAGGAAAAATTTGTGGTCATAAAGGAGACAGTCACCATAGTGATGGAAAATCTAAGAACAAGCCTACTCTGTCTAAAAACTGTATCAGTATTTTGAGGCGCAAAAGTGTTTCTTCGAATAGATGCTCAGAAAATATTCGTAGCCATATGATAAAACTGTTTTATCATTATGCTAACCGAGACGGGCGATCAGGTGTTTCTTTGCGAATATTGATTGAATTGAATTTCAATTAAATGTCTTCTGCATTATTTAACCATCGTTATTAAATCAACAAAGGGTTTTTAAACATCAAATTGGAATATATTTTAATGCCGTGTGATTTCAAAAACTTGCACCAGAAAACTTAATTTCATCAAAACAGGGGTGAGAATAAAGATGGAGGTTACGTTTTTTTTCTTATAATTTGAATTTTCTTATTTGTGTTCGCGTCAACTAATAAGAAATATTAATGTGTGTGTACTTGTGCGCGCTTACACGCATCATTTGAACAAGAACTACCAAATTTGGTTCACAGAATCTTAATTAAAAATTAAGTCCAATTTTGTTGTTTATACACGATGGTTTTCAAAAAAAAATGCCTTCTAAATAATTCCTATTTCATAGTGTGCAAATATTTCCTGGATTTTGGCGATTTTTAAAATATCGTTCTGACAGGATTTACAGTACATTGTAGTCTGAAATTCAAACTGTTTTTTCATCAAATGTTTTATCGCGTAATTTTTTATGAAAGTTTAAAGCTGAAGAGGATTCTGTTTAGTATTTGAGTGGTTTTCATAAGAAATAAAAAATAAATTATAATATTGTGAAAGATGGATGAAAATTTCCCCAGAAAGCTAATTTTTAATAGCAATATGATGGCATGTGATTTGATTCTATTAGAAGGATTCATATATATTCAATGGATGAAACATATATAAAGCTATTAAAATTACGCAATTCTGATGTCTGTTACAATTTGAATGATATTTTCCGGAGCGAATCGTGAACAATTAGATGTGCATAAGATTTAATTGAAAATAGTACAAACAATATTCCTGGTGATTCAGCTGGTTGTCAAAGACATCCAGTAATGAATAATTGTAAAGTTAATATGTTATTATTTTAAATACTGCTTCCAGTAGATGGATACTCTAGTTGTATTGTCATCTCTTCAATAATTAGAAAGACCGCGTCCTGGTATAGAGATAGCGTGACTTCAATGTGATCTGGGCGTCCCAAGTTCGAGTCCCGGTTCGGGAATGGTTGTTATTCTGTGCTCTATCTATGAGTAGTGAAAATGTCCTACCCCTAGTAAAAAAAAGTTCTGCAAGCGAATGTGAAGCATGAAGTAGCTAAGTCTTACTCTTGGCCCTAGTTAACGCCACTGAAAAAATAAAGGACACTAATTTAGGCTTAAATCGCTAACAGCTTTCTGTTAGCGGGTTTGTTAAGTGCCATAAGTAACAGCAACATAACTAAAAAGAAGTTAATAAGACTTTTAAAAGAAAAGCTAAGACTTAAACTATACATTTTTTAAAGTAATATAGAATAATGATAGATATTTATAACGGCATGGATATTCAAAAATAAATAAAAGGAGTTCAGGAGGAAATAAAGAGTGAGGAAGACTATTTAGAAAACTGTAATAAGTGTTTAGTAAATGTAACGCATTAGCCAAAATTGTTGATACAAAAATAAACTTTAAAAAGCCGATTTTTGAGGTTTGATAACTAATAACATCTCGATAATACTACATATTATATTACAATGTTTTTCATTATATTCTAATATCATAAATTTCTTTTAATTTTTGTCTATTATTATATTCTTTGATATTTAATAACTAGTTTTTTTTAAACAATGTGTTCAAGTACTTTATTATAAGAAACATAATTCAATCAAAAATAGAGAAAGGTATTTTTGATTGAATTATATTCATTCTGGTAATTTTTAAAGCCTTTATTGCAGAAAATTAATCTGAATCATACGCACATATTATTATTTTTTTTACGATTTACTAATACATATCGAAAGCAAATTTAATTTTTTATACATACATCATTATATTATTTTATTTATACATATTTTCAATAAGTAGCACATAAATAGGAAATGTGCAGATGTATATTTCCTGTCATTACTCCATTACGATGAACTGACAGAAGGAGATGGAATATATTGTGATTTTAAACTACGCCGAAATAAAAACTAAATAATTGGTTCGAGTTTAAACAGAAAAAAAAATTATACGCTAGTTAGTCTTATGCAGAGCATCACGTTCACACGAATTTATCAACTTTCTATCACACACACCGTTATTACGATATGCGCTATTATGCAATAAAAGAGAGGAATAACATTTATAAACATCGAATCCAACGGCAGGAGTTGACCGGTACGGTTAATTCGAATCCTATGGATGTATTTAACTGCAGGTGATGCAGAACAAAACACAACTAACTAGAAATATAAACAGACATAGTGTAGGTATTTAGCGTTCTCAACAGGTTTCAGTTCACTGACCACAGACATATGGTGTGGGCGGTTAAGTCCTTTCTTGTTCAGGCCAGTTTCAAAGACAAGTGGTGCCAGAAATTGCATTCGAGTTGACAGTTTGAGGGATGGAGGGATTGAGTCGTGAATAAGAGTCAAACACCTTTTGACGACGCAAAGAAACAAAAATGCTTTCAAATATCGAAAAGCTTTTCAATCTTAATCTTGCCTTCTTTCCACAGGTTTATTCTTCAGTGATATATATCCTTTTCTTAATGCACATAGTTACAAAATATCACGTAAAATGCATTCAGAATAATCAATTGAAGCATGAAAGAAAATAGTAATCAAATATTATTACAGATTCCATAGGGGGGGGGACACCAGTTAAATAGTTAACTAAAAAAACTAATTTTTTTTCGACAGAATTGTCGAGAATTAGAAAGTTGCTTTCCCAAAAGAGACTATTTGTTTATATATTTTTATACATATTAAAGTGGCTTTTATATTTTTTAAGACATCAATAGAACAGTGGTGTTACTGCAAGGGAAATGCAATTCACGAGAAGTATTTATATGAATAAAAATGATTAGGGAAAATAAAGTAAAATCTCACAATTATACCTTATAAATATTCATTCTTATTCCGATTCTTACCTCATATAAGCATACAATATAAACAAATTGCAGATCGTTTACTGCTTTTATAGTCTTGTTGCACCACATTCTAAGGAATGTGCGATAAAAATATTATGTAATATATTCTTTTAATTTAATTTTCTTTCATAATATAAGAATGGAATTACTTAAAATGCAATAAATGTTCTTTTTCTGTATAAAACCTTCAAATTTTCACAATAAGCATTTATTCCAGATTGAAAAATCAGTTAATACAGCCTTATTATAAAACATAATTCAACATATGTATGTTTCGGTTAGCTTATCATATTCCTTATGTCCAATATTTGATTTTTAAATTCATAAAGATTATCAAAATTATCTCACCTCATTGCCCTCGATAGGTGACACCTTGGTTATTAGAAGCCTTTCAAGTTGGCTTCAAGCCTTCAAGTTTTACTTCGATATTCTCAATTAAAAATGGTTTAGTATGATATTAATAGCAAAAAGATTATATATATATATATATATATATATATATATATCCATTTTTCAAATATTCTGCAAACATTCGAGTTAGTTGAAAGTAAGGCCTTATCACACGGCAAAATATCTTCGCCACTTTCCGTCAGCAAACGACAAGGAAAGTGACGTCCCTTGTTTGACTTCACTTCAAAGTTTCACATGATTGGTTGAATTTCGTTTGCGGACAATATTTCCGATAACATTTTCGAACTGGTTCGATAAAGTTGTCGATTATGAAACTTGCTTGACCGGTTTTTGAGGTTAGAAACGGAAAAGTGCTGGCGAAATTTCACCGTGTGATAAGGACTTTAAATTCAAAGATCACATTTTCTAACATTATTTTAGTAACAATCTGCAGTAATTACTTTTTATTAGTTTTGTTTCGAAACAAGCAAAATCTTACTTCTTATTTTTTGCTTTGTTAGTTTAGCATTATACAAAGATAAGCAGTTTCCTAATTTAAAAAAAAAAATTCTGATCTTATAATTAAATGGTATTTAGATTGTATTAAAAACTTTGAAATTTCTTTTTACAATTTTGTTTAAAATTACTTTTTAATTTTAATTTTAAATTCTCTATAAACGAGATAGTAAAACTAATTCTCTTAAAGATTACCAAAAATTAAAAGCTTTTTTTTTCACTTTGCCACTTTTTTTGCAACTTAAAATTATCTATATGGAGATTAAAATTTTTTTTAAAAAAATCATATTTTCTCGAGTAGGAGAAAAGGAAAATGTCTTTCTCAGGGTCTTACATTGCCAAAAGACCCCCTGGAAGGATTTATTCAGCACTGAAGAGGGCGTAGTCATACGAATACTCTATTCTGTTGGGTAAAATACCGTGCAAAAAATCGATGCATATGAAACTGAGAAAGCCTGTATTTCCAACAATAAAGTAAAATAATAATAATAATAATAATAATCTAATACTATAATACGAGGAATGGTTGCCAAGTCGAAATCTCCCCAGAATTAATAAACTCCGGTAAACTTGGGGGTCTGGGGTTTTTGGCCACGAGGAATCGATTGGCACCGGTTTTGAAGCGCTACGGGCGAGCAGTTCGGAGTTACAGATAGGATATTTTCAAACTTTATTAGTTCGTCATAATGGCTACTTAAATTTTCAAGCGGTAACGTGCTGCCATCTATAGCCAATATGGCGAACTAATAAAGTTTTATGTTTATGCTGTTATAGGTTTATAATATGTTTCTTATGTATGTGTATATGTTTGGTTTTTCTAAACAAATTTGTCAAAAATATTGAACTTCAACACACTTCAATCTTTACCTTTACTTTACCTTTGTATAGAATAGTTCCCTTTCCAAACTCTAACTTTGTTTAGAATAGTTTACAATGGTGCACTTTAACAGGTTATCTTTTCACCAATGGTTTCACAAATTTTCTTATGGCATGTATTGTTTTGATAAATCACAATTGAAAATTTAAATCTTCGAGTTAGCTTCGATACCTGTTTTCTCCGAGCGGAGCTCGGTCACCCGCTGGTAATAAAATAATAAAAAAATTGAAAAATGGTGTCATTTTTGCTAATTTGGTCCCCCCAAAAAATGAATCAAATAAATAAGGAATATAAGATGTTTAATTGCGCCCTAACCATAGTACAATTGTTCTATACTCATTTCTATATTGTAAATCAATAAACACGGAGGTTCTTTTTATATTTGTACCAGAACAACTGAAAAAAAAAATGAATTTAGGAAGTCGTCATGAAACATATTACAAAACATGCTGGTTAACAAGATTGAAATAAAAAAATAATTCATAATAAGCATTCAAATCTATATTATTTGTTCGATCTCTTTAACATGTTTTAAATGCATAAGAAAAGAATTATCCTATTAAATTGAGCATAATCTATCAAAAACGAATAAAAAAAATTTGAAAATAACCATTTCTTTGTAAGTCGCAAACTAAAACTTTTTCAAAGTTACAACACTAAAAGATTTCAAATAATAGAATATGCTTATAATCATAAATCAGGAAAAAATAAACTAGAAAAGTGCAAACTGAAATGAAATTAAGGTTATTTTGATCAAACCCACATAATCTTAACTGTTAGTACTCTCAACATGACGGTTTAATCTCATTTATTTAACCTTAAAAAATACAATGTCAAAGCGATTCCCATTATTTCTTTTTGAATGTAAGTGGGAAAAATGTCTTTTTCCAGCATTTTAAAATAAAGTCATTCTAAATTATTTTTTAAATTTCTGGGGCGTTACTCTATTATAGAAGGAAAAAAATTAATAAAAAAATCTTTCCACTTCATTTTTTCTGCATTAACGTCCCACTTTTCAGATAATTATCAAAAAAATAAATAATAATTATAAAAAATAAATAAAATAAAAAATGAATGAAATTATAAAATAAATAAATAAAAATAAATTATTAAAAATAATTTTTTAATAAAATATAATTCTTTATTTTAAAAAATTTACACCCAGTTTCTAAACTTTTGTGCAATATAAAGATCAAAATATTCATTGTTGCCAGCTAGATCCTACTAGAATCTCAGAAATCTCAATCCCTATCTGAGCTTGAGACTGAAGATCGCTAGTTCAAAATTAGGTTCCAAAAAAGATCTGTCACGTATACGGTTCAACGCAAGTTAAATCTGTCAAGTATTTTTTTAAAAAATCCCTTCTGACTATTTTGGTGGGGAATAGACATTCGGAAAGGGACATGCCAATCATATGAGCATAATGGATAAAAATTTTGAGGTCAGCCACAAAGAAACCTTCATTTTGGATATCACGTTAATATGACAAAAATTAAAGGACACGCCCTTTACTTCATGAAACTTATATTTTGCTGTTAGTCAAACAAAGGCAGCTCATCAACTCAGACACAAGCAACGCTGAAAAAATGTTTTCAAGTAAATACAAACGTATTCAATATTTAAAAAGAAAGACAGAAGTTAATAAAAAACTAAACTATTCTCTCTAAAAGACCCAAAGCTTTTAAAATGTGATTGTTGGATTCGCATTTTGAAAATTGTCGATGTTTTACAACGAACATTAAGTTTCCTTTTATGTGCAATAATATTTTTTAAAAGTGATATTTTCCAAGATTTCTCCTATCGTTTTTTGTTGCCTTTTTTAATCCATTTACATTAATTATACAAATTTCATTGTGATAAAGAGATAAAAAATTAAAATACTTTTATTTAAAAATTATTTTAGTGGGTGCAGCAGATATACAGATCTAATGAAGATATTTTATTGAAATAACAGTAAGACTGCAGGCCGTAGTTATTCTCTTACTTTTAAGTAAAATATCAAGTCTCTCTATATATACTTGAGTAGAATTCATATTTTCACATTCCACAAAAGATATACTGTATCTAAGAATCTAATGCACGTTCAATTCGTCTTCAGTATAAAATTTTCACAGCTAATAAAACATTTACGTTTTCATATTTAGATTTCACATAGCACGGTTAAATATAACTTTAGGCAGTAAATAGTAAATTCTGAGATATTTTTATGAACTTTATAAATGAGTTTTATTTTGTTACAATAACAAAAACGTTTTTGAAGTTGAAGTTTTTATGAAAACTTAACACTCCCCCCCCCGCTTTTTTTTCCCTATCGTGTACAAAGAGTCACGGTGGAATAGGAAAAATATTCGATTGGAAATATAATGGGAAAAGTTTTTTTTTTTTTTCTTTAAGATGAAGCTATAAGTAAGTTGAGAATGTTTGGACAAGAATGTGAATCGGAACTTCTTCAAAAGTAAAAAGTTGTCCAACCGTGAAATAAGTCCGTCGATGTTTTTATTATTTTTATTTTATTTCACGTACTTATCACTTTATTAAGAGCTCGATATTTCCTTGCAAATATTCCTACTTTACTTACCTCAATTTCCGAAATTTCGTATCGATTATTGTTTTGAATTATTTTATCTTCCAGCTCTTTTTCAGAATATTTCTTGTTGTTCTAGACACTATTATTTTAGAGGTATGTGTCTTTTTGATATGCACCAGTTTTTCTTATTCATTATCTATGCTATCAGTCCACAATATCAACTCAAATTAATGTGGTTTAGTTGCGATTTATTACAAAAGTAATGCTTGGCCAAGGTATCCAAAGGCATAATTTTAATCATGTTAAAAAGTCTACAGTATCAGCTGTATTCTTTTGTTCTATGGTGGGCACTGTTTAATGCAATTATAGTAAATATAACCATTCGCTTTATATTATCAAATTTCAATGGTTCCACACCAAATGTACATAAAAATATTCATTTAGAGTGATCTCAACATTGTTTAATGTTATTAGTTTTCAAGAAAAGAATCAAAGGATCCTTCATTGATATTCGAAAAATTTCTCCTTCTATTTGAAAGCAACTATTTCGCAGTTATTTTTCTGCAGACCTTCTATAGTTTCATAATCGTTTATCTAAACTAGAGCGATGTGGATTGCCTAGAAAAGAAAACTACACTGTCACTTTGTGTTGAAATCTGAGTAACTATAAACTATTGCTACCTGCATTTGAACTACGAAAACAAAATATACAACAAAAATTGAATGCTCAAGATGTGTGCGTGTATGCACTGCTAAGGAAAAATTATCAACCAACAACAATTAAAGAAAAAAATTAAAATCTCAGTTTCTGAACTAGATTATAGATGGTTGTGAGGTGTTTTAACTTCTTCCTTTGGTTAGATATAATAATAATTAACTTTACCCAATTCAATTATTGTTACCAAACGGTTTATATTATCAAAATTCTTAAATTTTTAAGTGATTAAGAGCTATTACTGTATAAACATTGTGATTATAGTACAATTAATAAAATTTGAAGTTATGTAGGAAACACAACTGAAGTTGAAATTACAAAAACAAAAAAACACGCAGATGCATATATTATTATAAAACACACACACAAAAGAAAATCAAGTTGGCAATGATTTTTATCGTATCTTTTAGAATGATAATATCATTGCCAAAGCGGTTTACAGTAAAAAATTAAATTCAAACCACCTATTAATATGTGTTTTATTGATAAAATACACAGAAAGTATCAATAAATAAATCAAAAGCCATTAAAAACATTAAGTAGCAACATACTCCGTATGGCAATTTAATAAATCCATTCCCGAGATTATCTGTAAAATATTAAATTTGTTATACGTCCTCACATCCATAATAAAAACACTAGCAAAACTAAACAACGAAATGCTACCATAAAAACATCGTCAAGTTGGAATTTAATAAATTATATTGAAAGAAAAGTAAAATAGTAAAAACCTGTGAATAATTAGATAAATAATTAGATAGTAAAAACATAAAATAATTAATAAATTATTATAAGCAATATTATTTTAAACTAATTTTAAGCTAATTTTATCTTTTTACATTAACTTTGAGCAGAAAGTAATTAAAAGTAAAATTAAATTGGGAAAAAATGTCAACAGCATTAACTAATCTTTATAAATGCTCAAAACTCCATTTCAAATTTAATGTTCCATAGATAAGTTTTAAATAAAGAAGATAGTTTTCTTGAAAAAAAAAAAACTGAAATAAAAGATGACTGTTTTATATATTTTACATGTCATATTATTGTTATGTACATTATTTTAACATGTAAGTTATAATTATCAAAAAATCAATATGGTTATCAAATTATTAAATATTATAGAATTAACAAAAATGGAGTGTTCGATTTTTAGATTCGAAGGTATTCAATTTGTTAGAACAAGAGCACACAAAGAATACATTTTAACCTTTATTTTTTTAAACCCACTTTTACAAACAATATTGAGCTGTTATAAATGCGACCAAAAGCATATACGGTTATAGCTTGGAGACATACATTTAATTTCTAAAAATAACAATTCAGCCAAGGTTATTTCACTCTGACAGCTTTCCTAAAACTAGACATTTCATTTCTCTTGAAGTTCGAGAAGTAAACAATTGAAGGCGTAACAGTGTCCAACATCTTACCTCACGTCTGTCTCATTCAAACAGTGGGCGAATGAAAGCGCTTTTTTGTTTGTTTGTTTGAAAACTCGTGAAAGGCAGTGAATTGAATGTTACAGAAGGTTAGATGGTAGTGTAGGATTCATTTCTAGGTTAGACAATTTTATAGTTGTAGTCGTTTTCATTGTTATGTAATAGAACAAAGATCGAGGAAATATAAAATTTTGCGTTGATGTTTTTTCTTAAAATATTCGCTAAAATTTATTTTAACAACATAATTTCGATAGAAGATAGAAAACTATTAATTGTATTTTACTGGATTTATTGATTCAATGATTTTTGAATGATAAGGTTGATTAAAATTTTTAAAATAAATAACAGTGGGTAAAAAAGTTTCCATATGGTAAACTAAAATAAAAGTAAATAAGTATACTTTCTATTCTTTGCTTTTTATCTTTATGAACTACTAGTATATGGCTAATATGAATCTTTAAAAGAGAATTTCATAATAAATTTCCCTTTTTTTTTACAAAACATAACAAATTTTCATACAAATTTTAGGATAAATGATGAAGCATTATACAAAAAAAGTTCCGTACGCGATATGCAAATTCTTTCTGACGTGTTTTACAACTAAACCACAGCAAATATTCATTTGATAGTTTGAAAGAGTGAAGAACACGGCATAACAATAGTTATTTAATTTCAAGCTGTAGTTGATTTTCTTAAAATTTAAGCTCAGAAAGCCAATGGAGAGTTAGAAATTCGGTTCCGAAAAAAAAAGGGATTATTTATGAAAAAAAATCAGTGAAATCACTAAACTCTACCGTGCAATATACTATTGAAAGTTACTGTGAGATGCAAACAGTTGAGGATAGAGATCGGTTCGGAAAATCTTCGAAGTTAAACTAAGGAAGAAAATCTCGCGGATTAGAGCATTTCAACTTGCAACTGATTTAATGGTTAATTACAACAGTCCCACCTCTAATGGTGAGAAATAATATTTAAATTTGTTATAATGGACGTGCGGCGAGTAAGAAGCCTGTTATAAGTCAATACAACAGAAAAAAAAGCTTATCGAAAGCTTTGTAAAGAAGAATATAAGCAACCCTCTATCTTTTTGGGGAATATGTCTTTTTCAGTGATGAATCAAAATTTAATATCCGTGGAGAAATGGACAAGTTATGGACTGGAGAAAAGTAGTATACGTTAATTAAGAATTTATGTGGAATTGTGAAGGTGATGACGGGAACATGGTATGGCAGGGGGGTGTATGAGCTCTGCTAATGTAGGAAATTTATGTTTCATAGAAGGAAATATGGATGGATACATGTATAATGACATTCGAAAACAAATCGTTTTAACCAATGCAGAAAACCTGTCCTTAGGAACTGCCTTTTCTTTTCAACAGGGTAACGACCCAAAGCACATCTCCAAGATTTGTCAAGTGGAATGCTTCTATCATGTTAAACCACAGATCCACAGCACCCTTCCCCCCAGTATATCGATTTAATCCTTATAGAACATGTATGAGAAGAAATCTAAGAGAAAAATATGACATAAAAAACAAGATTGAGCTCAAAGGGGACTTTCAAGTCTTTGGGAGCAATATTTCTCCAGGAAAAAAAAAAAGAACTTTTGGGGATTATTCCACAATGTTTGAGAAAGTGATAAGGATCAAAGGAAGGCCTATCGATCAATAAATGCTAGTTGGCTAGCATAAAAAGATCTTTCATGTACTATGTAAATACCATGTAGAAACTTCTTTATTTGTTACTAGCCGCCTTTGGCGACCAGCTGGTTCGCCATGAGTAAAGCGTTCTAAAATGTTCAATTAAATCACATATTCATTAGCCTTGAAGTAATTCCGGGCATTGATTGACCTGAAATTAATATTTTCTTTAAGATGATGGACGGAAAGTTCTAAAAGTACACCTTTTCATCATAAAATGCTTTAATTTTATAATCAGTCAGTTTTAACCACCGGTTATGCTTCCAAAATATTAAAAAAAATTCAATGATGTTGCCAAAATATTAAATATGTTTTTTTAAAGAAAGCGAGAAAGGGAAAAAATGTATTGAATTAATGATACAGATATTGCAAACGATTACATAAATATGCCATTAAGTCGGGATTTCAATGCATATCCTGTCTAAATTCAATCAGTTTTACCGTAAATAAAGAAGATTTATTGAGTTAATGATATAGATATTGCAAACGATTGTAGAAACCTTTGCTTTGCATTTATTTTTTAAAGAAAATATCACATTTTATATTTCTTTCATTTTATCCAGTCACGTGCTGAAAGTTGTATTTCTTTAGATTTGATTTACGATTATTGTTTTTTTTTATTATTTAAACTTCCGTCATTGTTTTCTTTTATTTATTCAGTCACGTGCTCAAAAAAACATGGTCAAAATATTTCTTTAAAAATTCGTTAAAAATAGAGGCTTAAGTTATACATTAAAACAGTGATACCATTAGAAAGCTAATTTTTTTATCTTTAAATTGATGTAAAAATCCTGTTTGTGCAATGATATTTTCGGAAGTTATAGCGGAAAAACGTCGAAATTTCGCTTAAATTTTAATTAATTCAAATTCTAATTAAAAATTCGAAAAAAGGGCTCCGAGGTGCACATTCCGGACCTCCAAGGTATACATGTACCAAATTTGGTGGTTGTAGGTCCAACGGTCTGGCCTGTAGAGCGCCAACACACACACACACACACATTGAGCTTTATTATAAGTATAGATTTGTGGCATGTTTTTAATTCTTTCAATTTACGTATTTAATTCCTTCGTAATTTTCCTTTATAATATTCATCTAAATATCTATACTTATTATAAAACTCAAAATGTGTATGTGTGTGTGTTTTGGCGCTCTACAAGTCAGACTGTTCCACCTAGAGATACCAAGTTTGGCATGTGTATACCTTGGGCACCGGGAATGTGCACCTCGGAGCGATTCTTTCAAATTTTGAATTAGAATTTAAATTAACTAAATTTTTGACGTTTTTACACAAACATGATTTTTACATCAAATTAAAGATTAAAAAATTAGTTTGTTAATAGTATCAGTGTTTTAATCTATAACTATAGCTTTTTTAACGAATTCTTCAAGAAATGTTTTAACCATATTTTTCAACTATATATTTCGGGCGAAAAAATAAAATTTCATCGACATGAGCACATCAAAGGGGGGAAAATTAGCTTTTATCAACGCGTTGTCATCATATTGACAGAAATTGAATTTTTTTTTAAAAAAATCAACAATTATTGTAAATTAAATCTTAAAAAAATATAACTTTCAGCACGTGACGGGATAAAATAAAATAAATATTAAATGTAATATTTTCTAAAAAAAATAAACACAAATCAAAGGTTTCTATGATCGTTTGCAATGTCTATATCATTAATTCAATAAATCATCTTTATTTACGGTAAACAAGATTGAATTTATACAGGATACGCATTCAAATTCGAGCCCAATGGCTAGTTTGTAAATCGTTAGTAATAGGCATACCTATATGTTTAATACTATTAATTTGGTCTAAATGAAGTAAATAATTACATTTTATATAGCTTGTGTCAAACAATGCATTTTTGAATAATGAGTTTTAGATTTTTTTTTAAATTTTGCTCTGTGGGCCATATTTTACACAATATTTTTACTAATATTTTAAACAAAAGTTGTTATATCGATCAATCTTCTAAATCAATCATTAAAACTGACTAATTTATAAAAATAAAAGAGTATCATTATGAAAATGTGTTCTTTTAGATCTTTCCATCAACCATCTTAAAGAAAATATCGATTTCAGGCCAATCAATGCTCGAAATTACTCCAAAGCTGATAATTAAATGAATATGTGTTTGCGTATATGCGCTTGTGATAGGGCATTACACACCAGATTTAGATCTATATGATCTAGAGCTACCGCATTTGGTATGTACACATTTACTTTGGAAGATGAAAAAGTATACCTAGACGGAGATTTTTTGGTTTGTTTGTTTGCTTTTTTTGAAACTTTAATAATTTAAAAATTAAGCTAACATTTGGAATTTATCTGCTATAATTTCCGAAAATTTTGTAGAACAAAACTGTTTAATCAATTCTCTTAAAAATGACTTTTTTCCGTTGATAACAATGTTTTAAACTATAAATCAAGTTTCTATTTTTAATGAACTTTTTTTTAAAAAAATACTGTAACTACATTTTCCAACAATTAGTTTATCACAAAATGAAAGCAGAATTTAACCTGCAAGTGCGTGTTAAGAATGCACCAGTGCTTTGCTGTCACTTTGACAAATTAAAGGAAAGTGTAATACTCAGCACGTATTGAAATGGAGCATAATGTTATAGAATAAATATAAGATGTGATATTTTCAATATAATTCCACAACACCTGATTTCAAATCAGAGAGATATATAGAATAATGAACAAATAATCATAAGGCTTCTAAATAATATGAGTTGTGTGACTATCGAAATTTGAAGTTTAAATATATACGATTGATAAGTTATAAAGAGAGCAAGGTACGTAAGTATTTAATTGAACTTTTTAGAACGCGTTACTCATGGCGAACCAGCTGGTTGCCAAAGACAGATAGTGTTTAATAAAAGTTGTCGTTTGTTACTGAGGTCTGTTGATTTTCTCCATCGACCAATAGATTGCTAAGAACTTCAAATCCATAACAACATA
>JAPMOQ010022274.1:759936-775514 GCA_026543055.1 Argiope trifasciata
AAATTCCAGCTATCTAGCTCAACGCATTTCTGATTTATTATGTTCATAGACGGTGTAATGTCTTGATCTCGATAGATCAAAGAATACTCAGAATTTTTAGACACTTCTTTATGTTACAGCCCTATATATACACAAAGAACCACTCGTTCTTACCTTGATTAAATAGATGCTATTTACATTACCACCGTCGAAGTTGAAGGGTTTAACTTAAAGATCAGTTCTTCATTAAATAGTTAATACAACACCACTGGGAATTCACGGGTTGGTCAGTCAGTGATCATTTCAGGAGGCGCTTCAAATCTCCCGGACTCGTGGGCGTATTCCAGCTGTCTCCCAGAAACTCTTCTCTTCCTTTCCAAAACACTCTGCGTATTTTATCTCAGCTACAGTCTCCGCCTCCTCTTCCTCAATGGCTACTGATCCTCTCTTCCAGCCAATCATGTACAGCAAAAGGGCCCTTTTCAAGGGCGCCAGTCTGTCGTCGGAAGGTAAATAAGGCGCGCCGAAAAATATGTAACTTAGGGGACCGCTCACAATAGGGAAATTTGACATCCAATAGGTGCCTCAGGTCCCAAAAGGACATCATCTGCAACATCTGGTTATCTCAAGGTGTCTAGCAACCACAAAGGTTACACAGCAGGCGGAAATATTTTCTCACTAAAGGTGCACGGGGAATGTTACAACTTAGAGATATAATGCTAAAAATGTTGTGTTTTATGTCACTTTACTAGTCCACTGACATTTATCTATCAGTGATTTGAGGCGAGTAGGCGTCTCTTGTTTTTTTCAGTAGCGCCAACTAGGGCCAAGAGTAAGACTTAGATACTCACGCATCACAACCCTTTTTACTGGGATGACTTATTCATGCATTTCATTCATAGATCGCAATTTAGAACCTGAACCAGAGAAGTATTACCTCTGAATTAGTAACCTCAGTGATATTATTCTCGACGGGATCTTTGCGACCAAGAAAGAGTTATACGTGTGCCATTTCTCATCTCACACTGCGAGACTCGGGCTGGTGGGATCGGACCCGCAACTTAACAAACACGAGTCCGACGCCCAGGGTATCCCGGCCTTTGCATTTGAAAAATGTGGTTCTCAAATGCCGGAAAACCTAAAAAATTCGTCAAAATCTCAAATGTTTCGTATACTTTGTATACGAGAAAGAATAAAAAAGGCTGCAACACACTATAATTACGATATATTATGTTATTATAAAGGTAAACAAGCAGCATGCCAAACTGTTATTTTTCGACTGTATGCTTTCATTTGTAATGTTATTACTTAATTTTGAAGTACATTTATAAGATGTTTTTAATATTGTCGTATCTCTATTGAATAAAGTTTTATCTTCTCACTTAATAACTTTGTTGTAAATTAAATAGGTCAAATAAGAATTTTTAAATTAGATTATTAAAAAAAAGAGACTGAAACCTTCCTATCAGCTTAATACCCCTGCATATATTCTTATCTATAAAAAGACTGCAATTTTGTTTTGTATAGATTTAATATAAACAATATATTTTGCATATTTTTTTAATTTTGCGAAGAACCAATCTTTCAACTGTAGTCCCTTTTGTACTGAATAATTGAAGAGTTGATAACTATTTTTATGAAATTTTTAATAGCATATTGTTATGGACTCACTTTCTCGTCCGTCAGGGTTCTTTTAAGATTAGAAGGTTGATGCAGACAGAAACAGTCCTTTAGTAGGATAACACTTCGACCTTATTAACACTAAGGAGACGAATGCACAATCGACAAATATATACAGATTAGATGAACACAGGACAGCACAAAGAAGTACACTACAGCAAACAGCGGCTTACAAGTCGTGGTGATGGGGGCTCTAATGCCACTTGGTCATTCCAAGCCCGAATGAGCAGAGCTGTTCCGAATTAACCCTTTCAGGGGCACTATACCAAAAATGATTTTTTTTCGAAACAATTATTTAAATCTGATTATATCCTATTACTGATATGTAATTTACAATTAAAAAAAATTAAGGTCCTTAGGAGGCTGGGGGGTAGGTGACATACTGGGTATGTCACCGCGCATCTAGAACATGTTTTGGAGTGAATTCACAAATATGCAACTCGTAATTAGAAGGTATTTTTATGAAATGAAAGCAGTTTTAGGGATTCATGACGCTTTTTAACATGAATGACGCAAAAAAATGAGCTTTCTGAATTCGAAAATAAAGTTTATCGGAATAAAATGAAGACAAATTACATCATATGAAAACGTGCTTCCATCTTGAATTTTTTGTTTGGAAACAGAATACTTTCTAAGACTCGTGCTGCCGTCTATTGGCAAGATAAAGACTTAAAAAACGTTAGGAAATTTTATGTAGTTATTTCAACGCGATTTTCTAGTTTTAAAAAAATTGTAAAAAGGTGACATATGGAGTATGTCACCGCCCCTGAAAGGGTTAAGGCAGAAGTGTGTGCCTTTCGTTACTAACGAGCACCGTTAAGCTGAAAGTACGACTTTTCTCGAACACACACGACATAACCCGTTTTAGGGAGAGGTCGAATTCATTCATACACTCATTCATCCATCCACAAGTCAGAATACAGATCCAAATCAGAGGCCAACTCATCCCTAATTCAGTACCCCCAGAGGTATCATTTGTTATGGGAACTTGGAGGACTTCGCAATCAGGGCATATTTAACACTCCCCAACTGCCATTAACCAGCATGGCGATCTTTGGTTAAGACGAGGACAGAACCCGCGATCTCTCGGTTACGAGAATGACACTCTACCAACCAGGCTACCGCGGCCCCTACAAAGTCGTAAACGGTAGTAATAACAGCCACCACACACAAAGCAGCCAGACAGAATTCAGCTGGGGAGTGAACCTTCGTAGTTACTCTCTACGGTCTCTTCAAGCGCATGTAATTCTCCACTGTATCCTCGCTTTAGCTGCACAACTAGCTTCCACATATGACACAATACTGCTTCTTCAATGAACAACAAAGACTCGGTGCGCTGCTCAGTTCAGCACTTGCTTGAACTCCACACAACGCTGACACTTCGCTGAACTATACCGCAGTTGTTTTGCTATCTTCTCGGCGACTCGTTTCTTGTCTCCGACACACGGACACGATTCTGATTCTGATTGCGATTCATTTAGGATTGAGACTGTCGACATTTTATAGTTCCCTGTAGGCTTGACCAATCAGGATTATCTCTGTTCCTATTGGATAGATTGTTAAAATTCTCGAGGTTTCCAGCAATATCTATTTTGACTCCAAATTCGCCATGAAGTCACCAAGATCTAAGATCACTGACATGGCACAAAATCAGAACCTGCAGGTCTGCTTATAAATCGGCCTTTCTTACAATTACATTATTCGTGCTAAGAAGTAAAAATTACAAGTTTGTAACAATATTCTTTATTACCCTTTATCTTCGTTGTTTTCGTAATACTTAACAAAACAGTAGGCTCGACTGAATACAGTGTTATCATCTATGTGGTGAAAACTCAAACTCTATACCATCTAAGTGAGGAGACACAATGAAAAGTAAAAAGACCTAAAAAGTCGAAATGAAAAAAACTCCGAAAAAATTTGTAAAATATAATTTATTTTTTATACAATAGAGAATCAATGACTCGTAAAAATTACACTGAGTCAAAGTTGAACTCAAAACTTCATCAAATTTTAAAAATTCATCTTCATTCAATGGGAAATTTGCAAAGTTTCCTGTTTAAGTTTTAAAATGGAATATATACTAATTTTAAGACAAAATGCTGCCAAATGTCACGCATTCTATCTCCAAATATTGTCATAGACTCAAATATTTTTTCAATTATTTTCTTTAAATATGTTTTTTATTAGTCTAATTTCCTCTTACGGTCATGTCTAATATTGGACTTTTGAACGATGTCAGTGCAAAGATTGTTTTAACTGAATAAAGAACTACTTAAAGCAAATTGCAAACAATTTCTCGGTCAGTGAAGTACTTAGTTTTATTTATAATCCTGCGTAATTGTCAGCTACCTCGTAATTTCTTCAGGAATTTTTCGTGAGCATTTTATCCCTTCTTCTTCTTTTGGATTCTGATGTAAGCCTTTTATTTAATTAATGACGTCGTGCTTCCGGGCTGTGATCGTTCTTTTCAATCCTCATTCGTCCTTTTAATCGTTCTCTTTAATTCTCATTCGTTCTTTTTAATTCATTTGATTAACAACAATTAGCAAGCGTAAACAGGTTAATATTAATTATAGTGTATATTTCTTAAATTAGTGACTGGTATTTTAAATGGTGTGTAACAGAGCATTTTTGTAATAAATGACTGGAAAAAAAAGACATAGAGAGTGAGAGAATTAAGAATCTATAATCGACGTGTTCGTTGATGACACTGATGTCAATTCTTGAGACCTGAATTAAATGAAAAAGAAAACTCAAATATTTCTATAGCGGGAATATATTATTGAACTTCCATGTATATAAAATTCATACATATCGAACTTTTTCAAAAACGAAACTCAAATCGAACGAACATTGAATATTCGGCAGAATAACACTTTTTATATAACCGTACAGAAAGTCTATGCATCGAACAAAATTTTTACGCATTAAACAAACATATTAGCGTATTTATTGTTTTTATAAAGTGATCATATTTTTACGGATTTTCCTGATTATATCCTCAAATCCGTTGGGTCTTTTTACCTTGTATAGTGGTTGTGTACGGTGTGAGAAGATGATGATACACACAATGATCAGTCCTTTAGTAGAAGACACAACATAGACATTTATTTACAGGACGAAGACAGGACAGCACAAAGACGACAAATATTTACCACACAACTATGTACAGGAAACACTTATATACAACCCAGACGAACACAAAGGACAGCACACTGCAAATAGTCTCCCACAATGGCAACAGTAGTATACAGGCAGAAATTCCGTAATGACAACGTCCACAGCTCACAAAGCGGCCAGACAGGTTTCAGGCAGGAGAAAGAATCTTTAAGGGATTCCTTTCTACACTCAAGTAGGTCTCTCCAGAACAGGCTGAAACTATTCCTCTGTCTCTTCTTGCCATCGCTACCGACTCACTACTTTGCACAACTGGACTACTTCTCAAATCTGGACAGCTCCGTTCCCGACAACGACACAACGGGCTACGACACATGCTTCGACAGAATATGCCACACAGAGATCAGCAGTTCTCCATTCAGGACTCCTCAATTCATGACCTCTCTATTTAGGTCTTCTCTATCTATTCTGCCACGCTATTTGTCTTCTTCGTTGATTCCTCTTGATTCTTCTTCAGTCTTATCCTTTCCTTTTTCCGATTTCCCTGCAGACTGGATGCTTTTATATACCGGCTAACATCTTCTGGACCAATCAGGAGCATTCTAGACGTATCTCGGCCTCCAATGGACAGATCATTAAAACTCCCGATGTTTCGGGTATTTTCTATTTTGTCGGCAAATTCGCCAAATGATTGCCAAGTTTGTCGCCAAGTCTTGGGACCTTTCACATTACACCCATTCACTATTCAATATAGATTACTGTCAATCTGTCTTCCTTACGATGACAGTATTAGCGCGGGAAAGCAAAACTACGTGTTCGTAACAATATATTTTTTCTTAAAGAAGGGAATACATAAGAGGACACACTCTTCTATTAATTTTTACAAAAATAAAAAAAAATCTCGGAAGACTGAAAAATGCTTACAAATTGCTAATGCAACCAACATTTTCATGTGATATTCGTAGCCTTCCATTGAACATTTTCTTAACATCGAACAAGATTCTTACTTCAAATTTCAATTTACATATAAATATGTTTCAGTAACACCTAAATATGAATGCAAAATGTAAAAAAGGGGCAGTGGCTTACGAAAAGACCCATAAAGCTCGATGAAAAATAAAAAAGTGATAAAAAGAAGTTTGAAATTTAGACAAAAACGGTGTTTCAAATTAATTTTTGAAAATTTGGTTATTTCGGCATTTTTGAAAGAATTATTTTTTAATTCTGTTGCCTTCATGAACCTCAAAAAGTTAACTCCATATTATTATTTTTGAATAACGAAATTGGCGAAAAATTTGCGATATATGTTTTTATACATTGAAATTTTCATGCTTTAAATGCTTATTGTAATTGATTTTACTAGTCCCAAATAGCCTGGCATTGTTTGATCATCTCTATGATTCCAAAAACTTCTAAAAAGTCGATGTACGAAATGGAGTCATTTAAAAAATTATCTTTGACATTACCTTAGTAACATCGAATGTGGCAGGAAGATGACTGGTCAGTTTTACACTAATTATATTTATCATAGAGCTTTCGGCCCTTCTGAAAAACATGCACCTTGGTATGTTCTCTAATAAATGATGAGCGAGTCATCTGCTGTTTCCTGGCAAATTTATTCATGAATCAACGAAACTCACCATTGCCTCTATCTAAATACCATGTATAATTGAGTGGAAAGTATACATGTTTGTTTCGGTTCGGTTCCAATACCTTCCATAAATCTAATCTGAAGCATGAAGTAGCTAAGTCATACTCTTGGCCCTAATTGAAGCTACTGAAAAAACAAGGGACGCTAATTTAGGCTTAAATAGCTGACAGCTTTCTGTCAGCGGGCTTGTAAAGTACCATACATAACAGCAATATAATAATAAATTATAAATAAAAAATTATTTTAATAAAAAATTATATTTTAATTCACCAATAAAATGGTATTTTTACTTAAATTTTAGTTGTTTACTTTTGTTAATTTATAAGTAATTAAAAATGTTACTTAAAGTAAGGTAAGGAAATATGAACATATTATACAAAGTTGTATCCTTTTTTAAAATTAAAAATTACCAGGCTCTATTATAGCTAATTTATGGCGTCTGGCCATTTCAGTTTAAAAGTAAATTTTAATCCATCAAGAGCAGGTCTTTTTTTTCCTTTACAGTCATTAAAAAGTCCTTTTAACAAACTTATAAAAAGAAAATGGGTCACATGATGCTGTGGGCGATTTGACAGCTGTTGAGAAGATATATATTGGTCGCATGATGTTATAACTATGTAAGGATGTTATAAATTAAGATACATTAGGAATTTTCTTTTTTTGTCAAAGTCGAAAGCTCTTTAGGGTTTGATTGAAATAGATGACCACATTTTACGATTAGAGCCTGAAGTAGCGGAATTTCTGTGAAGCTGAATTGGAAGCATCCCTTTTCAAAAAAGGTTTGCACTTTTCAAACTGTCATCAATGACGTCAGTGTCTAAGATTTTAATCATGCTCAACTCCCTATCACTGAAATAATGACTTTCACTCAATTTTCCTTCCGTTTCAATCAGTTCCAAAATTAACATTTTAATTAAAAAAATTGGCATATTAATTTTAATGTTTTTAGACGTAAACTTTCATGGCAAAAGTCATTTAGCTTGCAGACATTTAAACTAAGAACCCTCAAATTAAGCTTGTCGTTACTTCTTGGATACTGAATGCTTACGCAGAACAAATTTTTATAACTTATATAAGATTTTCAGTTAAATAAAATTTCATTTTTTTTCCTTTGGAACATATTACAGTAGAAAAAAAAAACAGTAATACTATTTGAAACTATCTCCCATTTAAATCGTTGATCATCACTAATATTTATAGTTAGATTTAATATTTTAAGTTATGGCAAAGCTGTTTTTATTTGTTAGGCCGTGGATTTAATAATAATATCTGAAATATCGAGCATTTATAAGCATTAAAAAATTATTTTGGTAAGATTATATTTTTTCAGAGAAAATATTTAGATACAAATCACATACTGATAACATATGAGTATTTTTCAATCTTACTTACATATGTAATCATTTAAATAAAAAAAAATCACGAAAGCACTTAGTTTAACATTTCATTCGAAATAATCTGCTATATTACAATATTCATTTTAAAGTTAATCTATTATTACTTATATTTTTGAACTTGCACTCAGTTTTATCATGGTGAAACCGAGTTTGAGATGATGCAATAAAATACTGCCAGCATTAGTGAAGGTAGAGAAAGGCGCTAATAATTAGTTATAAACTGTTTTCGAGAGAAAAACGCTTTTATTTTCAGGAAAGACACCTACCTATATACAAAAGCTAAAAAAAAAAAAAAAAAAAAAAAAACCATTAAATATAAATGCATAAAAAATAGAGCAAAAAGACGCCTACCTATATAGAAAGACTCTATTTTTTAGATTTCTATACAGACAATTATATAGAAAGCTAAAAAATAGAATAAAAAGACACCTACCTATACAGAGAAATTAAACCGAGAGCTCGTAACACAAGCGTCATTTATGCTGTTCCGAGCACTATACTACACTGCCCACACCTCAAAGCGCAAGTTGAATATATACTTAATGTATTAGTTAGTTATAACATCTTTGTGAGTATGTAAAATCTCGTTTTTTCAGAAAAGTCACTTTTATTAAATTATTACATTATATTCGCCTTTAGCGTATAGTTTGTTAGATGTAAATAGTAGCTTTGCAATTGCTAAAGTATTAATAAGGAATATATTTATTTAAAAACTCACTTTGTTATTTAATATGTTTTAAAAATATGAATTTAATGGAAATCAATGAGGTAAAAAACTGCATGTTATGCACCACGAATATTTAATGATTTCAAATTTTGTCATCATAATAAATTTTTAAAAAAGTGCTGAAAGTCTTTCTTTTCTTTTTCGGTCCGCAAATCCTGACACTTAGGAAAGTATTTAAAAGCATTTTTCTCTTACCTATGACAAAGTCAAATTTCTTCAAAAAATAATGCGCACTTTGATCAGGAATTTTTACCAGTTATTCCCTTAATATCTAGAAAACCAAACTTCGATCAGCAGTTTTTTTTGTTTTTTTTTTGAAAAAATATTTAGATACGAATTATATACTGATTATATATGAAATTTTTTCATCTTACCTACCTATTAACTGCCATTTAAATAAAATAATCAGGAATACACTTAGCTTAACATGTTGTTTGATTGGTGAACACAATAATTGCATCGTTGTTATTGGATGTGAGCAGAATGTATGTCACATAGTGACATCTCACAAAATTTTGAGGTGACAGTAGATTATAATGGCAACAATGCAAGTACCACAAAAGCTTATGAAATGCCACTATATGACTGTCAGCATGAGGCAGTCTCCTGTCGATACTGCTACGTTCAATGGTGGTGGGGTGGTCGGCTGTATACAAGAAGAAGCATGAGAGCAGATAGAAAAAGACTCTAGTAATTAGTTACAAAAAAACGTTTTGTCCGTGTGTGTGTGTTTGTAAAATAGCGTTTTTTCAGGAAAGGTATTTTCATATAGATAAACTTAAAAAGCAAAACTTTACCTAAATATAAAATTTGATTGATCGTTACTGCCGTTTCTGAGAAAACGACGTAAATTTACATATATGTAAAAGAATTGCTCTTTTCACATGCGTTTTTTTCAAACCGACTGAAAATAATATCTAAAACAGAACTCCAGTTGTAGTCACAAAACTTCATGCTAACAACTTCATATTGTTAAGTCTTTAAGTTCTGGCAATTCAACTATTCGCAATTTTCTTACGAATTTTTGTTGTAGTTGTTGGCGATTTGGTGAAAATAATTTAACTGCCGCCAACGGCTCTCGGAATATAATGTTACTTTTCCGTTTCCGGGGACCATAAAAAATTACACAGTTACATCGCGGTTTGCATGATTAGATAACTAAATATTTGCGAATAGTAGGACCAGTTCGCTGTACTCCTAATAACGTATGAAAGTGTAAATACTGCAGTTTGACTGCTGCTAGTTAGTGTTTATATCTCTCAGGATGCCTCAGATAATGTCCTCAACAACAGACAATTTAAAGTAATTCTTAAAACTACAGATTAATTTTTTTAGTTTAAGCATTCACTTCCCCTATATTAGAATATTATAAACACTTTAACCCAATCTGTACTATGAGTAATTTCAGACTATGGAATGCATGTTGAATAATTTTTTAATAATTTAATAACAAAAAAATAATTCGTAAAAATACATATTCTGTGAATTCTAGAATATCAGGATTACGATCTATATTTAAAGTGGGTTATTAAAATCATCTTTCAATCGATTAAAGTATTATTAATTGATATATTGAAATCCTTATCATTTGCCAGGTTATATTTCTTTCTTTTTTTTTACAATTCATTTAAAATAATAGTTTTAATAATATATTTGAGCTAAATCAATTATTTCTTTAAAATTAGTCAAATTTAGGAATTGTTTTTATTCCAATATAGGAATTTATGAACTAATAATCGTAGTTGATTTTTCAAAAATTTTACTTTTTGTAACATTTTGTCGTGATTACAATAGTACAAGAATGAATAAAATATATTTCACGATCACTAATATTAGAAAATTAGCTAAAATAAATCATTATCATGTGATTCGAATTAAAAGCGTGTTGAAATATGAGCCTGAAATCACTAATTTTTAATATTTGTGCTTGAGAATGTTTAATTACTTTAGAGCTCCACTGAATTTGAATTATCTGAAAAAACATATTGCAACATATTTTTTTAATATTCTCTTCTTTCATTCGAATTTTTATGTGCAGCTAATACTATTTTAATGATAAAACAAGAATTTTGAACAAATATGTTAATTACTCGTTGGTTTCAAATTTTGTTGAAGAATATAGTTTTTATACAAAAAAAAAATATTTATTGAGATAAAAGAATATAAAATAACTTCTATAAAATAATTTCACACAACAATAATGACACAATCATATTTTTTCGTGTATATTTATTATACACCAACAATATACAAACATACGTTGAAAAACGTAAATAATTTATATACTTTTACAATTTTTTTATTTTTTTTATCATTTTATTTTTTAAATTTTTAAGATTTTTAATATTTAATTTTTTATTTTACATCGTTTTTGTTAATCATATTATACATTTTAAAAATTTTTGTTCGCGTTTTGCTTATATGATTATTTTTATATATTTATAATGGTTTAATTTAAAAAATACATAAATGCATGCATACAGAAAAAGTATTTACAAATTATTTACAATATATACACAGTTTTTTACAAAAGGACAGAAAAAACACAAATATTTACAATGTATACAGTTTTTACAAAAGCACAGAAAAACACAGATATTTACAATAAATACAATTTTTACAAAGATTACACACAGAAAAACACAAATATTTACAATTTTTACAAAAGGACAGAATAACATGAATATTTACAATATGTACAAAAATTTTTTAAATCTTTTTTCAGATAACATAGCTTCTCAAAAAAAATTTTAAGTTTTTTTTTTTTTTTTTTTTTTTTTTGTGCAGCTGCTTTTCTGGTTCTGGCTCAGGTGCTGATTTTTTTTTGTCCTTTTTTTCATTTATGAATATTTTATGCTTTTTTTTCAATTCTAATTCCTTTTTAATTTCACAGTTTTCTTTCTTTACGATTGATAATTTTAAATTTGAATTTTTGGAAAATTTTGCTTCATTAAAAAATTTTTATTTTCTTTAAGAATTTTCAAGCATTCTGACAATTTTGATGACTGGATGAGTCTTTTTTTTTGTCCCTTTTCACTTATTAATTTTTTTTTGTCCTTTTCCTTTCTTTTATAATTTTTTTTTCGCAGTCTTGCCTCAGTTTTTTTATTATTTCAATTTTCCTATTGTTGACTCTTCAAATTTTATAATTTCTCTAAGCATCAAAATTTCAATTGGAATCAATCTGCAATCTATTGAGATGATATCTTCTTCCACGTTGTTTAATTTTGGCTCTTCTGTTTTTTCTTTTTCTGAAATCTGTTGATGATCTGCTTGGGTGTCTTGTATATAGCTGGTGATTTCTATTATAAGTAAGAGAGTCAAATTGATGATCAAATCGAAGAAAGAGAAATGTAGCATTCTGATAAAGAACCAGACCCAGAGCAGCAGCACGGTGTTTTCCATCTTTTTAACATCCATTTTTTTCAGTACAATATCAATTTTTCAAGTCCAAGTAAAGTTTATATCGCTGTGAGAAGGCTATGTTGCGTTTCTCTCAATGTAAAATTACATTCTGATTTTTGTTTTGTTTTGAAAAATCAACAATATTCTACCCTCAACAATAGACGCAATTGCAATAATGAATTGATTTGTGGAATTAGTGATACTTTTTCACAAAAATTATTTGTTAACTTGTTTTCCATTGTTTCCAACAATTAATGGGATTTGTTCTTATTTATATAATAGAGATGTTTTAACAATGCATTGAACAATTTTTTTGATGTAAATACTTCACGGGGGGTGTCCCTTTTAACTTTATGGAATATTTTATGTTTCGTTATTATGCTTGATGAAGATGCTGTTATTATGCTGTGGGGCTTTTAGTAATCTTTAAATTATTTAATGTAACCGGAAAAATGAAGCAGATTAAAAATGTATATCAAAGTTCATTTAGTCATCTAGTTGCTACTGTCATTTATTGCTCGTACATTCATCACAAAAACTTAGTACCATTCAGAAAACTTGTAAAAACTAATTTTGAAACCTATTACAAATTTTGGTGCAAAAATCGCATAATAAAACCTGTCGAGTTTTCTTTTTGAAATAATTGTTTTCAATTATTAGAGCAGACGTGCTCTTAGACACTCATCTATATGGTGGTATTAGTCCCATATTTTAAATAAATCTAGCTTTTATATTTTCGAATTGTCTTATTGGAATGCATAGACAGGGAAAAGTTATCTTTGAAAAATTTCGTTTCACATTTGATACAGATCTGCAGTTTGGACTAACACAGTTGGAAATGAGACTGTCCAGAAGAAACTCTTTTTTGTAATTACATTAGGTTCAATGCAAAAAAATTACTAAAAGTATTTATCAAAGTAATTCAAATTACTTTTATAAATATTTTTTCAGAATGCTGATTGTTTGAAATGGGTTTAAAGCCTTTATTTCAGTTCTTTACAAAGCATTCAAATATCCTCTAATTGAAGAGTCTAATAAAAAAGAAGAAAAAAAAAATGGCGTCACATTTATGTTTCATGAATTGAAAGCAAAGGTCTGTGACTGAAAGGGCGCCAAAATTTTAAATCTGCCCGGGTAGACTATTAAAACCTATAAATCATGCCAATTTAGTTAAAAATACATTTAATGATATTAAAGGATATGATTTACACTGAGACAAAACTATTTAGGACAATAACATTTAACATATATGCATTAAAATAATACTCGGGGGCTACATCATGCTTTACGCTCGCTTCCAAGACATGGATTGATTGTTCATGGCAACGGCCGATAGAGGGCAGAGGAAAACAGTTACGGTTACAAGTCATTATATTACTGTTAGTTATCTAAACCACGTAAATGATCTTCAGTAGTCATATTTTACACTGGTTTCCTGGAGTCCACTGCAATCGGGTAAAACTGTAGAAATAATTTCAAATTTTGACTTCAAGGAAATGAAAACTAAAGCGCCTCCTTTTTTGAGGCAGACACTAGAAATTTATTTTTCTTTTATGCTAGTTAAGAGTTGGAGAATCTTTAATGTCAATTACGCCATTCCATAGAAAGTCAGTCAGTCTAAAAACGGTATAAGAACTTAGAACAGAAATTTATTGAATGTTGGTTCTGTCAATTTCACTTCTAGAAAAGAATCTTCTAAATGTTGCTCATCGACAAATGAAAGAAATTTATTGAGAGGAAAAATTATAAGATTAGAAAATAATTTCACACAACTGAATGATACACTCATATTTTTCGTGTATATTTATTATATACCAATAATATGCAAATATGCATTAAAAAACCTAAATAAATTTATTATTTTTTTATATTTTATTTTTGTTAATTTTATATTTTACATATTTTTACTTTGCATATTTTTATTTAAAATTTTAGCTATTATAAATAGTAATAATCAATTTTATATACTTTATAACTTTTAACAATTTTACATTTTTCCTTTTTTTTTTGCAATATTATATAAATTAAATATATTTTTTAAAAACGTTACGAATCTATATACATGAAAAATATTTTCAAAATTATTTACAATATGTGAACATTTTACTAAAAATACCTGAATTTTGATGATAAAGCCAATAGAAATCGGGATATGCCTGATTATTTCAGAACTCAGAATCTTCTCTGCCCGGCTCGGGGACTATAAATGGTCAGCAGTCTCAATCTGAAATCATTTGGGCGCATAATCGTGGAAAGAGTCAATGGCGAGTAGTTGGATCAGTCAAGCGAAGCTTAAGCGTTTTATGGACTTACGCATTTGCTGGATTGAGCTGCGTGCCGAATCTTGGTGTTTATTTTGGAAGCAGCATCGAATCGGGGGAGGAGTAGTCAGTTGTGTAGTAGTGATGTAGTAGTTGATGTAGTCAGTTGCATAGTAGTTGGATATAACTTAAGTGAGGAGACAGTGGAGAATTGCAGGCGTTTGAAGAGTCAGTTGAGTGAAGCTATGAAGATTCCATCTTTCTGCTGAGTTCTGTCTGGTCGCTTTGGTTTCTGTGGTTGCTATTGCTATCAATTGTTATTGGCGGATTACTGTTTGTTGTAGTGTGCTGCTGTGTGTTACGAGTGCTCGTGTCAGTAGTGTATTTGTTGTCTGTGTATTCGTGTTAATTACAGTCGTCGTTCGTTATTGATGCTTGTTGATTGTGTTCCTTCATCAACCAATAAATTGAAAAGAACATATAATCCCGTAATAATATTATTTCAAGAAAATTATACCGATACGAGCTTTCATTTAAGGAAACAATTCGTAGAGTAATTAATTACTCCTATGTATTAAAAATAATATTTATAAATTGTTTCAAAAGCAAAAATAAAACTTTATAAGGATTTATTTGTTTGAAAGTTGCCGTGACTTGATATAAAAGCAGAACATAGAGTAACCGTTTCATCTAAAGACAGGAATTTTCGATTCTCTAGGGTACAACAAAGTATTTAAGTATTTGTCTTCCAATTTGCTATTTTTAGTCTTATGGCAATGAAATAATATGAAAAGTCACTTTATTAGCTGTTAAGAGCTGAAAACTAAATTCGCTGAAATTTGGATACCAAAATCTTACTTATATTTTTCTGTAAGTTATGAGTGCACTATAATTGTCATACCTCAGTCGGTTAACTAAGTTCCGAAGTTTCGAATATTAACATTTCATACTATTTCAGTGCCACCTCGAAAAACATCCACAGTTTATAAGCATGTTTGAATGACGTTTTGAATGTCCAAACGAATGAATTTCAGTACTTCATAACACGGTTAGTTTTAGTCCAAGAAGTGTAGGATTTGTTATTAAAATACTAACGCCAAAAATGTTTTAAAAATTTCGAGTAATAGGACTGAGGAAAAATTCATTTTTGAAAAATGGCCTCTGTTCATCAGTACAAAGATAATTAACAAAAGCTTTGAATTAGATGATTGAAATTTGGTTCACGATCTTTATACCAAATTTGCAGATTTCTTTCTAATCTATACTTATAATAAAGCTCAATGTGCGTGCGTGCGTGCGTGCGTGCGTGCGTGCGTGTGTGTGTGTGTGTGTGTGTGTGTGTGTGTGTGTGTGTGTGTGTG
>JAPMOQ010022274.1:776949-787658 GCA_026543055.1 Argiope trifasciata
AAATTGTATCCTTTCTTGAGATAGAAGTTTCATTTTTAATCACGTTTTAATTTCAAAAAATGTACATTTCTTTTTACATGGTAGTTTCTTCAATATCAAGGATTTTTTTCGATATTTAAATTTTCTGTTGAATATTTAAGATTCCTAAACTATTTACTGAACATTAAGATTTTCCTTACCAAGTAATCGATATTAGTTAATGGTACCAATTATTCGATATTAATTAATTACATTCTAGAACGAGAACCAAATTTCAGTTCCAAGAGCGGACACATGAATTTGGAAGAATTCTGATTAAAGAGAATAAAACCTGGACTTCATCGAAAACAGTTTTTTAACTGCTCACCGCTAGAAATGCAAAGTCTGGTGGCGGAGCATCTCCATCAACACGTTTTTAAATTTTTAAAAGCTATTGATATGTACAATTTTATTTAATACTTTTCTCGTTGATTTTGAAACATTTTGTTTCTCTTTAAGAGATATTGTACCAATATTTTAACCTTCGTACTTTTGAACACTTTTTAAATTTTTGCATGCATAATATTTTAATTTACCGTACGTCGGGCGCAGTATGGTCAGAATTGGCTGTTGAGCCATTAAAATCCACAAATCCAATCCAATCCAATCCTGGACTTCTTATCTTGATGTATAAACTTTCAGATTCCCCCAACTCCATTGATAACAGATCCAGTTAGAAATGCGATATCATAATCTTATTAACTAATTGTTGTAATACCATTATTCATCTTCTAAATTAGTATATTTACAATTAAAAACCATCTTAAAACTTCTTCATGTGAAAAACAAGGATAACATTTCGTCAATAAAAGAAATTTGACTGCCTCAATTAACAGTTCTGAGACAAAAAGAAGATATGCTTTTAGGATAAAGAAAAAATCACTATGTGAAAGTGAGCCGTGGGCTTAGCCGATCGAGGATACACAATTGATCCCAGATTATCTTAGAACTGCAGTTGTAGCACTTTTCCGCCTTGCTACAGGCCTTGGCTGTTTGGGCTTTGTGAATCTGCCTCATGCCCTCTGTGAGGACAACATTGATTTTTTTTGCTGCTCATCTTGACTCGTTCTCTGCACCACATGTATTTTTAAACTTTACAGTTTAAAAACACAAAGATCTAATTGCCATCAAAGCAAATCTTCTGAGCATTTGTAATTAATAAATAAATGATTTTAGTGTATTAGTTAAACTACTTCGAACATAAAATTCTGAATATAATGTGGATGTGGATATTTTTTTTCGAATTGCAAAGAATACAAAAATAGGTTCTGTACATATAAAGGCCTTATCACATGGTGAAATTTCGCCAGCACTTTTCCGTTTCTACCCTCATAAACCGGTTAAGGAAGTTTCATAATCGGCAACTTTTTCGAACCAGCTCGAAAATGTTGTCGGAAATATTGTCCACAAACGAAATTCAACCAATCATGTGAAACTTTGAAAAGACGTCACTTTCCTAGTCGTTTGCTGACGGAAAGTGCGGAAGATATTTTGCCGTGTGATAAGGCCTTAAGAACTGCCGGCGTCCTGGAATAGGAGTAGCGTATCGTCCTCGTCTTCTGGGAGTCCTGGCATAGGGGTAGCGTATCGTCCCCGTATTCTGGGCATCCCGGTTCGGACATGGTTGTTATTCTGTGTTCTATCTGCAAGTAGTGTGAATGTGCCCCCATGTAAAAAGAGGTTGTGTAAGTGAATGTGAAGCATGAAATAGCTAAGTCGTACTCTTGACTCAAATTGGAGCTACCGGAAAAACAAGGGACACTAATTTAGGCTTAAAAACGCTAACAGTTTTCTGTCAGCGAGTACGTAAAGTGTCATAAGTAACAATAAGAACTGAACAATATGAATATTTATTTTCGTACTTGAGCAGATAAAATTACACGCATTGCTTATACCCATTTAGCACTGAAACTAGACGAGATATAACGATATAAGCCTTGGGCTGAGGCATTATTTTCCTCAGACCGACCACAGAATGCAATATAATCGGTCACTTTCTTGCATGCGGACTTGGGGTTTGCGACTGTCCTTTATGTCCTCTGTACGGACAACATCAAATTTTTAATAATATTCATCTTGACCTTATATGACCTAATTAATCTAATTATGTGTAAGGCAGCTTTTATATAATCTGATTGATAAATTGTGCTCGTGTAACGAATAAGGGCCACTACTTCATATTCCTAGAAATTAAACTCCATTGTGGATTTCTCTACATCGTGGAGCAAATGACTAGGTAACTATATATTCTCAAATCGGGGATATTGGCATACAAAGAAGGGTCATTTGGCTAAACTCATAATATATTATGAAAGAGTAGCCACTGCAGTTAATAAGTTTTCAGTTTTTTTAGGCTCTGTTAGATAAAATTATCAGTAAAAAATAATGCTCGTTCATGCATTTCTTGAAATTATTTTTAATTAAAAAATTACCCTATTACTTTAGAATATTTCATAAAGATATTAATACAATCAGTACAATGACTGATTTCCGATTATGGAAACTGGAGAACAGCTTTATTACTCCCCCAAAAAATTATTTTTTTGGTGCCAAATAAATAAATTATTGCATAATTCCGATAATTTTCATTCTGACTATTAAGACAACGATTTACGCTTACATTGAGCCATTGAAATTATCTTTGATTTAAGTGTATCTAATTGCACATCTATAACTTCTAAAAAAACTAACATATTGGAGTGGATATACATTTATCACTCTTCTAATAAAAGAGTGAATAAAATATTTTTTGAAAGATTACTAATATTCAAAAATTAAACTACAATGAATTAATAGCTTGGAATAAAACAAAAGCGTGTTGAAATATGAACTGAATCCCTAATTAATAAAATTTGCACTTCATAATGTTTAATTACTTTTAAGTTTTACTGAATTTGAATTATTTGAAAGAACCTATTGCAATACATTTTATTTAAAACTCTCTTCTTTCATTCAAAGTTGCATGTGCAACAATCTAATAATAGAACGTGAATTTTGAACATAAATATATTAAATGCTTGTTCTATCAGTTTCACTTCCGATGAAGAATGTCGTTTATCCACAAATAAAAGTAATTTATTAAAAGGAAAGATTATAAGAGGTTATATAAAATAATTTCACGCAACAACCAAAAATAAAAGACAACTCATATTTTTTTCGTGTATATTTATTATACACCAACAGTATATCAAGCATACGTTAAAAACGTAAATAAATTTTATATCTTTAAATTTTTATTATTTTTCATTATTTTTATGTATAATTTTTTATTTTATGAAGTTTTTATTAATTATTTTATGTTTTTTGTAATGTTTTTAGATAAAAATTACATAGTTATATACACAAACAATATTTACAAATTATACAGCTTTTTACAAAAGGACAGCTAAACGCAGACATTTACAATACCAACAATGTTACAAATAGACAAAAAACAGAGATATTCACAATATATACAACTTTTTTACAAAAAACACAGATATTTACACTATATACAAGTTTTTACAAAAGGACAGAAAAACACAGATATTTACAATATATACAAAATTTTAAAAAATCTTTTTTTAGATAACATAGCTTCTCAAAAAAAATTTAGGCTTTTTTTTTTTTTTTTTTTTGTAGTTGCTCTTCTGGTTCTGGTCTGGGTACTGTTTTTTTTTGTTTTTTTTTGTTCCTTTTTGCAGAGATTTTGTGGGTTGATATTTTTTTTTTCATTTCTTCTTGGCTTCACAATTTTCAGTTATTGATTTTGAATTTGAATTTTTGAAAATTTTGATTCGTTGATATATGTCTATTGAAAATTTTTACTATCGTTAAGATTTTTCAATTATTCTGATAATTCGTATGATTGGATGAGTCTTTTTTTTCCTTTTTATTTATTTATTTTATTATTTTTTTTTTTGTCTTTTTCTTTGCTTTTATGATTTTTTTTGGCAGACTTGCTGCACTTCTTTTATTTCCATTTTCCTGTTGTAGATTCTTCGAATTTTATAATTTCTCTAAACATCCAAAATTCTATGGGAACTAATCTGCAGTCTATTGAAATAATTTCGTCTTCTTCATTATTTAATTTTGATTCTTCTTTTTCGTCTTTTTTTGAAATCTGTTGATGATGCTCTGTTTGGTTTTCTTTTCTTTCGCTGGTGATTTCTATTATTAATAAAAGTGCCAAATTGATAATGAGATCGAAAAAAGAGAAATAAAACATTCTGATAAGAAACCAGATCCAGAGGAGCCGTACAGTATTTTCCATATTTTTCACATTCATTTTTTTTCAATATAGTTTTAGTTTTAAGTTCAAATAATATAATAAATCGCAGTGAGAAGTCTATGTTGCTTTTCACTCAATGTAAATTTACATTCTGAGCTTCCTTCTGTTTTGCAGACTAGACAATATCCAACTTTCAACAATGGACGCCTTTGAAATAATGGACTCATTATTGGAAGGAGCTATAATTTATAAAAGCAATTATTTTTAAATCAGAAATTCCACTGTTTCCAACAATTAAACTGATTTGTTTTGATTTATATAACGGCAGTGTGGTTAATTCCCAGTGAACGGTACGCTCCTTGTCCGCCATCTTGTTTTTGGCGACTTATTGGCGAAACACGACTCCGCGAAGCACACGCCAAGTACCTAAGCCTAAAAGAAAAAGAAAGGGTGAAGTTGACAAGGAGAAAATAAGTATCGCCCGAGAAATGGCGTCAAAAAAATCGCCAAAATAGCGTAACGTGCACTGGGATAGAGCCGGCAGGGTTTCCACAACGTATCTAGCAATATTGTTTTGGCAAATCTAACGAAGCGAAAATAGCCTGCAATATTTTTTTTAGAATATATAAATAGAAAAAAATTATACCCATTCCATTGCGAAGAAAATTAAATGTGCGTTTTGGAACTTTCTCATTACTAATTGGGGCATGAATTTTAAAATAGATCTAAATCATATTTAGAAATAGCACTTTAAACTGTATTTTGTCAGTGTGGCTCTCCTTACCATACTAGCACATATATTGAAAAAATAATGCAATTTACTATTCCTATTTGTCGAAAATTTGAAACCAATTAGCAATTTTGGTATAAAAATCACGTATTAAAGTTATTGAGATGTCTTTTTGGAAAGCGACATTTGCAGACAAACTGTTAGACAGTCAGCCAAATGATGGAATTTGTTCACAATATTAAACAGATTTATCAGTCTAACTTATAGTTTTGATATACCGTGTTTACATTAAGGAAGACATAGTAACTTCGCTTTTTTCACCCAAATTTGGTATATATCTGAACCTATGTCAAATTTAGAAAAAAAATAGCATAGCGTAGAGTCATAGAGTAGTACATCGTATTTCTATTGTTTCGTCATTCCGTTTTCAAATTATAAAAATTGTAGAAAGATCTTATTCCAAAATGTTTTTTCCAGATGATCAAATATGGGAAAATAAGGTGAGCGGCAAGAATTATTTTTTTCAAAATTCGACTTGATTTAATGCCAAATATGTTACTACTCTTAGCCTAATACACTTTAATTTTTATTGATTTTTTAATCAGTTTTCTGACTTTCAGAAATGGGCTTGAAGTTTTAAATCAAATAATGTATGACTACCCTGCTTAATTTCTATCTGGCTTAGTTTTCTAATACCCTAATTAAATTTTCATGTCAATTTTTCTTCAGAATTTGGCCTAAAATTTACGTTAATGTTTTGTTAATGTTTCCCGCATACAGAATTTATATTACTATGTTTTGCAGTTAGGCATTATTTATGTTTAAATTTGAGCAGTTTATGTTCTTTAATTTACTTTTTCTGTAATAGACTCTTGAAATTTGCAGTGCAGTATATAAACATATATAAAATACTTGGACAGAGCCTTCTATTTTAATTCAAAACATTAAAGGCAACAGCTTTTTTAATTCAATCCTATCGATACGGTTACGTTCAGTGTTCGGGGGGTGATCGGCTGTACGCAAGAAGAAGAGGCTTCTATAATTTACTGGGCCGCGGATTCATTCATATTCTACGGGGCTTGAGATAAATGAGAGGCTTAGTACTCATTAAGGAGTGACAAAATACTTATTATAATAATAAGTATTGGTATAAAAACTTTTCCTGGTAGTAACAGAAATTAGACCGTCGAACTCCGACTAACCCGGTTGTTTTGTAATCCGGTCGACACATGGCCGGGCACTCGAGAGTGAACAGTAAAAGCTCCTTATTCGCGCTTCCTTCATTCGCGTTTTCGCAATTCGCGGATTAAAAAAATTCGACCCAATCCCTATATTCAAGGCTAAAAATATCTTTATCCGCTGATCTAATAAGTAAGTACATCATAATAAAAGGATTCCAATAGGTATCCAACCCAATATCCTCTGTAAATGCCGTCAAATGGACTAATAAAAAAAGTAAAATAGATCTTATTACTATTTTGTCTAAAATATGTTGTTCAATGCAAACTGCAAACACAGCCTATAAGACGAGATGGGTTCGAACAGATAGAATCAAGTGACATTCAGGAATTGCATTAACCACAAAATAAAGATCTGACTGAAACCGACTTGGAGGAAATGTTAAATTCGCAGCCCATTAAAGAAGAGGCTTCAACAAGCACTGGAAACGTGACATTTCATTTGAAAAATCATAGTGCAGGTTTAAGAATGGCAAATGAACTTAGCGATTTCTTTGTGAACATGGATCCGTCTATGGAATGAAGTCTTTTTTTAAAGAGGCAAATTGCTAATGCGACTTCTGCTTATCAGTCTGAATTGAAGGAGCTTTTAAAAACTGCCAAGCAAGGAAAGATTACAAAATTCTTCAAAACATTGTCTAATCCTTAATATAATTAATCAAAATGTTCAAAAACTTCAATTAAATTGATTTTTTATCTATATATATATATTTAATCTTGTCACCTAGGAACGTATTTCCTATAATCCCATATAAATTACCATTCAGTATTCATGGTTTCTGTATTCGCGGCATATTTGTGGAACATATACTCCGAGAATAAAGAGCTTTTACTGTACTGTATTATTTTACTGTTAAATATTTTGATCTTGTGCAGTCGTCAACAAAAAAAATGGAACACCATTATGGCTTTTTAAAATTTATTAATAAATAAATTATCACATCACAAAATTAGTGTCACTGGAAATGGCTTAATGGGACAGACAGGTTCTTTTAGATGGACAAATTGATTAAATTATTACTTCTATAGAATAGTTAAATAATAAATAATTATTATTTCAAAACTCTCTCAAAAGGAAAATCGTGCTATTTCAATAATTTGATGCAGAAAACTTTTTCCAAGTATGCGCATGGAATTTCATTTCGAACTTTAGAAGTAATTGTTGAGATACATTTGTCGTCCAAAAAAATGAAATCCGTAGTGGACCATATATTAGATGAATCTCAGATCCTTAATAGCAAAAAAAAAGAAGATAATTTCTAATTTTTATTCATGAATTGTGAAAGAATAAAAAATATGATTTAGATTTATCCTAAATACATGATTTTCCAAATTATATATTTTTTTTCGTTTTCATATTTAAATATTGAAGCATTTCCATTACTTTTAAAATCATTTTGCCATTCAGCTCTTATAGATTATTACTTTTTTAGAAATTAACTTTCGAATACCATTCGCGAATGAGGAATATGTTTCTTAATCAATCTGAAAAAAATATTGGTTATTAGTCAGACTCGAATACCGTAAAGACATTTTAAACCAAGGATGTTATCAGCAAAAAGAGAAGAATTTTATTTTCTGGCGAAAACGATTATTAATCAGATAGAATAGTGTTACTCTTTTACACACAGTTCTATAATATTTCGATGCTCTAAGGAAATGTGAATTTAATGATTTAATTAACAATGAAATTTAAGTATGAAAATGTTGGGGAATTAAATTTATTTAAATGGATGAAGTTTCCCTTATCTAATTATAAAATTACGTGTATAAATTGATTATCAGATTTCATTGTAAATATTTGAGGCCAGAATGAAAAAGTATATTTGAATTATATTTGTCTACCTGGGACATACTAACATAATAGAGCGAATTAGAATGAGGAATTTTTTTAAATCAAAATAATTAATGATTTGAATGAAATTGTCTAGAGGTGTGTCTATCTCACCACTTAAATCTATATAGACACAATAAATCTAAAACTTTTAAATAATCGCTTATAGCATATAAGTGTACTGGTAATTACCAGAAAACACTTTATAACAATCACCAAAATATCAGCCCAAGAAACAAGTTGTGGGGTTTAAAAAAATAGGATTTTTTAAAAGAAATTTGCAGCAATTAAATACTACAATGCTCCAGAAATCTTATCCTATCTTGGATCAAGACTTTTAGTTTCAAATTCAGTTTACCTTAAAATTTCTGTAAATGAAAATCTTTAAGTATGGAAAAGAAATACTGCTTGAATAAACGGTGTAGAAAAAAAGTTAGCAGAAAAAGCCATGAAATTTTAATTTGAGCATTATATGCGACTTCGAACAAAAAATCGATATATGCTGATGAAACTTTTAACTAGTCTGATGTTGTTGCATTAAAGTACCAATAGCAAAATTAAAGAAACCAATAGCAAGATTAAAGAAACCAATAGCAAGATTAAGGCTAGTTTGGGACGAACCTTACAATTTTGAATCTTGGTTAGATGATAATGACTATACCTGAGCATATAACTTTCTCTTCAAACTTTCTAAATTACTCCAAAGGGCCCACAGACACTATATCAGACTCTCGACAAATTTAACATACCAGAATAGCATACACTATGCTTCTGTAACGGTATCAGACTTTGAATCTAAAGCCCTCCGCTCCTTGAGTTTGAACATCTTGAAAGAAATTGGAAACGCGGGTTTAGCAAAAATTGGCAAAGTGATGTATATATATTTTTTCAGCAAATTCTTTTGTCTGTTTATTTTTTAAGTTTTATTTAAGGTATCCGACTACGTTCGAAGGTAAATTTTTGAAAAATTGGATTTTTTAAAAGCTGTTTACAGTTTTTAGATGTATAGCGAATTATAGACACATAATATAAATACAAAAAGAATATTTTTGGAAATATAATATAATTTGAGAAATAGAAAGATTTGTAGTAATTTTTAATGAAATTTAGCCAAAATGGTTAACACTTTACACAAAATTGCCAAGCAGCAATCCTATTTTTCTTTGCACGTAGGTTATAGAATACAATGATGAATGAAATGAAATAAAATCTAAGATACATTTTAAGATGCAAAGAAGTTATGGGTAAAAATATACGTATATGTGCCTTTTTTCCCTAAATTTACAACTTAATTTTTCAAAAAACACCTACAAGTTTAAAAGTGTTTCACCAAGAATAAAACTTTTGATTCATTTCATTTCCCATATTATTTAAAACACAAGCTGAAAGTTTTATGTAAATACCTCTGTTAATTTTTAAAATACTATGTTAACGGTGTAGAATTTTTATGAAAAATAAGTTTTGAGAAAATTGCAGTTGAAGACAAATATGATTTGTTTAAAATTTTCTTGTAAGTTTGCTCGTGCCTTACTTTTCTTAGAAAAGATAAACTTTTTTGAAAAAAGAGAAAAGTTTGAACTAAAAGAAATAATTTTTTCACCAATGTGATCGATAACTAGTATTTTTAACGTAGTCGAATACCTCAAGGGCAAAACATTAATAATGCCTATTGTATTTAGTTCGACAGTAATTTTTAAAAAACAGTTTACGTATTTCTGTACAACGAATATTACATAACAAAAATCAGGGAAATACAGACATCAGAGAAGTCAGTATAGATTCTGTGAAGAATGTTATTTCTAATGCAAATTAAAATATTCATTCGGATTCTATTATGACAGCATGGCTACAGTGTAGACTCCAGAAAAATAAATTAACAAATAAAGTAAAATAAACTTGGAAACATGTTTTGAACTACTCTTTCTAGTATTTCAGTATTCTCTGAAATAATGGATCGTTGTTTTGATAAAGATATCAAAATTTTTCAGGTTTAATAATGCTTCATCATCCCTTTTCTTTTTTATCGTTTGGTTTTTCTTCCTTTTTCCGTGTCTTCCAAAATTTTCATTACTCAGCATTATTCATGCAAATGGAATGAAATATGTTTTTGGAAAGGCAGTTAAAATGTTTGTTATCAAGGGAAGCAGAAATTGCTTTAAAAATGGTTTGTGTTCTTCATTTCTTCAAGTTTTTATATGCTTGCACTTTCAAAATGGGGTAGAATTAGACCAATTTTATTTTATTTATCACAATACATTCCCATGTGTTAGTAAGCAATCATCCATTTTCTAGCCGAGAAATTTTTTTAGATAAACACGAAAATAATGATAAGAATTAAAGTTTAATGATATGAAAAAAATTTTAAAATTATTTCAGTATTAAAATAACTTATCTACCTTTTGAAATTCAAATTTTTGTTAAATATAGTACTTATATATGAAGAATAGAAAGAAAATTAGTTTGTTATATTTGATGATAACTATATGTCATTCTCAGAAGCTAGGAAAATGTCTTCAGCAGTAAGTGACCGCTCTATTCTGTTCTTGTAAAATAATAATAATAACAACGAATTTTTCATTGTGGGCAATTTTAAAAACAATTTCAAGCAAAGCATGTGTTTTTAACCCATTTGCATTTTAGTAATAAAATTTTCATTTCATTTGAATTAAACCAAAAAGG
>JAPMOQ010022274.1:797658-819358 GCA_026543055.1 Argiope trifasciata
AAGATGGAATAAAAAGAATTTTGTGACGTGATATTTTCAAAAGATACAGTTGAAAAACGCCAAAAACTTTCTTAATTTTCAATTATCTCTTGGTCTTTGAAAATGTAACAGTGATCTCCTTATTTTCTAGAAATCCTGTGAGCTGAATTTCATTCAAACCGGAAGAAAACGATTTTTTTTAATGAAAGTCATGAATGAAAACGTTTATATTTATTTATAGAGAGAGATGTTTTACTACAATTTCTACGAACATTCAAACAACTAAAAATTCACTAGAAACGATTAAAAACAAAAAAGAATAATAATAGTAATAGTAGACTTCTTTTACTTCCATGAAATAGCAGATCAATCTTTTAAGTCACAACTTTGGAAATTGTACGTTTCGAAATACAATGTAAAAAATTGCAGTTTGTAAAAGCTCTATCGCTGAACTGTGAACACTTAATGATAGGTTCAACTCGTTTCCAATAATAACCTTTGAGGAAAAAAATGAGGTTAAAAAATCATCCTTCCAAAGGAAACGAAAGAAAAATAATGAGAAAATAAAATATTAATGTTACCAGGTATGTGAAAAGTATTCTTCTGCAAACGATACTATTCTGATCATTTTCAAACGCAAACGATTCCTGAAATGAAAACGGGAGTGTTCAGTAGGAAATGAGTAATAGATAAAATAAACATTAAAAAAAACATTCTTAACGATTCTTCTTTTTTAAGATGAGATTTCAAATGAATTGTTGATGCATTATAAGACTGAACGGCGGAAGCATGTTCTTGAAGGTAAATTACATTTACTTTCCTTTTCTTTTGCACTTCAACCGTATCTCCTTTACCTGACAATAGGCAGTGCAGGCGTTTTCTTTCTCATATGGGCGTTAAACAAGTAAATAAAGAAATCTTCAAGCATGCATATTCAATGTTCTTTATGCTTCAGCAGCAATAGATTCGGACATTCTCGGTCAAAGACGAAACACAAGACTCTCTTCCTCGTGTATAACAGAATTTGTTATCAGTGTCTAGACCTGGATAAATCTGGGCTTGAAATAAATATGATACCGTATTTCCAGAGGTGTCGTAGGATTCGGCGTCAACTTCGTCTTCAAGTCAAGGAGATACCTGTTGCAAATTTTTCTTTTAGTTGTATCGGACATTTCATAGAAAAATAGTTTTGTTTTCAGATAAAAAAACGTAATTAACTTTTATAGTAAAATAATTTTTAAAAACATGTTTTCCTACAATATAATGCACTCTTGGTGCCTTTTAACTTCTTTCGTGTTATTTTTGCTTTTTCGAATAAAAAAAATAAGAATATTGTTAAGATAAAAATATTTGGCGTTGACATTTTTTATTCTTTAAATTTCTAAAATATCAGAATTCAAAATAAATAAATAAGGTAAATAAAACCCTACAATTTTTGAATTATGTCTGGGCATCTTTATGTCTATAATAATTAAAAAAGAAAAATTAACAATAAAATTGTTTCCAGATAAAAAAAATTCGGTTTATTTTCCCAGCAAAATAAAAATGAAAGAAAATGTTTTTTAATACTGTGATTAGATAATGCATTCCTGATTCATTTCTATAGCTTCGTTTTATTTTTGCTTTTTCGAATAAAAAATAAAAACATAATGACAATGATAAAAAAAATTACCCTCGCTATTTAACGATTCCTTAAATTTTTAGATTATCAAAATTAAAAAACTTAATTAAAAAAATAAAAGTCTGCAGTTTTTGAATTGAGTTTCTGTCTGTCAGGGAATATAACTCAAAATGGAAAAATATAGTCAAGTTTTTTTAATTTAAAAAAAATGAATTTATTTTCTCAACAAAATGCAAATAAAAGAAAATGTTGTGTTGTGACTTATGACGTTTTACAAGACCGCTGATAGTTATCTGGCTGCGATTTAAGCCGAGAAGCGTCTCTTATTTTTTCAGTAGCGCCAACTAATGCTTTCCGGCAAGAAAATAAGGAATTCCTGATTTGTTTTCATCATTTCTGCTTTATTTTTGCTTTTTTGTCTATAAAATAAAAAATTGTAAGAATTTGTTTCTTTTTTTAAATTAATACCGACTTTTTTTAATCTTCAAATTTTTAGTATCTCATATGCAAGAAAATAAATAATAATAGAACAATTTTTGCATTTGTCTCTCTTATAGGTGAATATAATAATTCAAAAAGGAAAATTTATAGTAAAACTGTTCTCAGATAAAAAAATTGCAGTTTATTTTTTCAACAAAATATTGAAAAAAGGAAACGTTTTTCGGCAAAATCTCATTCCTGATTCTTTTTCACTGCTTCCACGTTATGTTTGCTTTTTCGAGTTAGAAATAAAAATATTGTAATTATTTTCAAAAAAAAAAAAAAAATATCTCGATATTTTTTGGTTCTTTTAATTTCTACGATCAAAGAATTCCAAAAATAAATAAAATAAAGAATAGAATCTTAAAATTTTGTAATTGTGTCTATACGTTGGTGAATATAATAATTCAAAAACTAAAATTAATAGTAAGGTTGTTTTCAGATAAAATAGTTTCATTGTATATTCGCTGCAAAATACAGATAAAAGAAAATGTTTTTCCGTTAAAACGATGCAAGCTTTTTCACAGCTTCCACGTTATTTTTGCTTCTTCAAGTAAAAATAATAATAACAACATTGCTATGATTTTTAAAAAAATTGACTTCAATATGTTTTGTTTTTCAAATTTCTGTCATATTAGAATTAAAAAAATAATAATAAAGAATAAAACTCTACATTTTTTTAATTGTGGCTGCCTGTAATAACATAAAGAGGAACTAGCTAGAAGACTGAAATTTAGTACATCGTCTTTTATATCAAAATACAGATAATGTTACATTTTGTTGAAAAGAAGTCTGTCCGTCTGTTTGTGTGTTAATGTGCACATGAGTGTAATGATTTAAAATTACAAATAAATTATAACCAAGAATGTAGCTTGGATATCAAAACTTTGAATTGTTATCAAATTTTGGATAAGATCTGTCAGCGGGAAAAGAAACAAAATACATTCTACTCAATTTTATACCAGTTAAACTAAAAACAAAGTTGATTATATTGTGAAAATGTACAAAAAGCTAGAAGGAAAAACTCCTAGCTTATTTGTAATCATGTTGTTTCTGATGGATGCGAATTTTGCAGTTGATTTAATATGCCTGCTATTTTTTCGGAAGCGGACACTGCATCCATCCCCCCACCCACCGATAATTACATGAGTCAGTAAGCGGTGTTACCATAGTAATAGACTCTGCACGCTTCCATTCCCGCGATTCCGGGGAGGAGCAGAATCATTTCTTAAATCATTAATTTTGTAAAGAACTAAGTTGCAGCAATGTTTATTTAATAAGTTTATCTAGCTTGCTTTAATGTATATGTAACCATTAAAGTATATAATGTAGTTATTTCATAGAATACCTAGTTATTCCATGAAATAACTGATCGTGTCCGTTAAAGTGTGTAATATGTTATTAATTTGGCACTTTAACTAGTTGTTTCATAGAATAACTAGGTATTCTATAAATTAACTAATGAGAGACAGTTAAAGTGTAAAAAAAAAACAATTTATCTAAAATAAAATAACTAGGTATTCTATAATAAATTAATGATAGACAATTAAAATGAAAAAGAAGAAATTTATCTAATTTATGCAGCGTATAAATGGTATTTATGGAAAAGTACGATAAAATCATTTGTTACAACAAGGATTACCAAAATGACACTTGGAATTACAAAGAACATTATTTCTAAAACAAAAACATTATTTGTTGACACACTGGGTTTTACACGAACATTTTTTAAATCCCAGACCAGTACCTAAACTTTGAGCTGTAGCAACCGACCGGAAAGGTATTTCTATATTCGGTACTTCTTCGATTTTAATTAATTTTTGATAGAGATTATGATAGAGATATATGATATACAGTGGGTAAAAAAAGTTTCCATACGGTCTCTAAATTTAAGAATAAATGAGCATAATTTGTAAAGTATTGCACTTTTTCTTTAAATACTGTCTATATGTGTTTAGTGTAAATCTTTAGAAAGAGATTTTTGTAAATTTTCATTTTTAAAAAACGAGAAAAGCATATTATTTGCAATATCTAAGGTAAATTGAAAATTGCAGTGCAAAAAAAGTTTCCGTGCGCTTTATGCAAATTCTTTCTGAAGTGTTTAAAACAGGCCCGCAGTAAATCTTTTACGTCAGAAAGTTAATCACTGATAAAAAAAAAACAACATTTTGACAGTTGTTGAGTTTAAATTTGTTCTTGATCGTCTCAAAATGGAAGTTCCCAGAGCTATTCGGAAATTAGAGATTAAATTGCAAAATGATGGATTATCCATGAAAAGGATTAGTGAAAGAACTAAAAAATCGAAGTCTACTGTGCAGTGTATCATTGAAAGATATCGTAAACTTCATTCACTTGAGGATAGAGATCGATCCGGGAGGCCGTCAAAATTAAATCGCGTGCATAAAAGAAACATCTTACGCCAAGTTCAAGAAAATCCACGAATTAGTGCACCGAAGTTGGCATCTGATTTCATGGTTGGTTACAACATTAAAATCTCAACTCAAACCGTGAGAAATGCCATTAAAAAAAGTGGTTATCATGAACTTGCTGCCTGGAAGAAACCCTATATAAGTTTGTACAACAGGAAAAAGCGCCTCGAGTTTGCAAAGAAGCATGTAAGCAACCACTATCTTTTAGGGAATCCATTCTTTTTAGCGATGAATCAAAATTTAACATTCATGGGTCAGATGGCCGAGTTATGGTGCGGAGAAAACCAAACGAACAAATGCTAACTAAGAATTTATGCGAAACTGTGAAGCATGATGGTGGCGGTGTTATGGTGTGGGGGTGTATGAGTGCTTCTGGAGTAGGAAATTTGCAGTTCATCGAGGGAAATATGGATCAATATGGATATCTGGATATTCTTAAACAAAATGTGTTATCCAGTGCAGAGAAACAATCTCTTGGAACTGGACTTTTCAGCTGGACAACGATCCTAAGCACACCTCTAAGATTTGCCAAGAGTGGTGCCTTTACCATGTTAAACAACAACTTCATAGCCCTCCCCAGTCACCCGATTTAAACCCCATTGAACATTTGTGGGAAGAAATTGGCCGACAACTTAAAAAATATGACATAAAAGACAAAGTTGAGCTCAAAAGTGACATTAGTAGTATTTGGTGTAATATTTCTCCAGAAACAACAGCAAAAACTTGTAGGGGTAATGCCTCAACGTCTAAAAGAAGTGATAAAGGCCAAAAGAGGGCCCACTGATCATTAAATGTATATTTGTTAAATGTATTTTGCATTTTTGTAAACTTTTTTCGTGTGCTAGGGCACCGTACGGAGACTTTTTTGTTCCATGTTTACGGCATGTTTTGAGTTTTTAAGATTTATTATTTAATTTTGTCAGTATTATCATCCTTTTAATGTGAATAAATATTAAATAATATTAGTTTTAACTCATTTTTAAGTTTTCATTTTTATCATTATGAATTTTGTGTGACAAATTAAGCTTTGATTTGCATTCGTATCTGCGTGCGGAGACTTTTTTTACCCACTGTAAATTATTTTACATTTTAAAGGGCTGCAGATCGTTATTCTATGAAATAACTAGTTAAAGTGCCAAATTAATAACATATTACACACTTTAACGGACACGATCAATTATTTCATGGAATAACTAGGTATTCTATAAAATAACGGATTTCATACTTTAAAGGTAACATATATACATATGTGTTCCGAATCATTAGTGAATGGTGACTAAATTTAAGCACTTTTTAAATTTCTGTACAAGAATTCTGTACAATTCTACCGTATAATCGTGATAAAGTTTTAGGTATTGCTCTTTCATAATCTTTGTATTTTTATACGAATTACGAATACTTTTATACGAATACTTTGTATTTTTATTCTATACGAAAGTAATTATTTATAAAATAGTTTTATTTATGCTGAAAATACAAATTTGATGTTAAGTGGTCCTTTATTAAGCGCATCCAATCAAAAATACTATGGTACCTATTTCGAACATTTTCTTATCAATACGAATTTTAATATCTTTTGTAAATGAATTGAGTAGCTAACAAGAATTGTTTCCCGGAATATTTCTCGCATAGTCTCTAGGAAATGTGCTTGTATATTATTAATTACAAACTATTAGTGGACAATAGTTAGGAAACAGACTATTCTTGTACGATTTATGGCGATTAATCTTTGGGATACTGTTAATAAACAAGCAACAGAAAACCGAATATGAATTTTAATATCCTTTTTCCAAACGATTGAAACCAAAATTTAGCACAGATTACAATCATAATCTCAAAATTACTAATTAAATTTTATATATTTAAATCATTCTATTTTTTAGTTATCGCAGTTACGTGCTTGTAAAAATATAGACCTACAGATAGCCAATGTATAGATCATTTCCCACTACGTGCTACTTTTAAAAAATGCCAAATATTGAAACTCAATTTTTAAATTTTTTTAAAAACCCAAGACTCCGTATTTCATTTTTGTTGCTTACTGTTTTCCAAAGGAAGAGGAAATGACCTACACTTTTATAGGTAGCTATAATAACTGGAGAAAGCTGACAACTGTAATCCAAGATCATGAACGTCCTAATTGTCATTTTAATTCATATGTTGCTTGTAAAGAATTATTAAAATGACTAAATTTATGTTCGATTATTGATGAAAACAAATCCAAATTAGTTTAAGTAAGGAAATGGCATTACTTAAATTACAGTTATAAAGAATTGTAGATATTCTATTTTTAGCCAGTAATATTCTTACTCATCGTGGAACCCACGAATAATAGGAATGCCTAGTAATGGAAAAAAATTATGTGGAATCGAATTATTAATTAAATACGAACTCTGTGCTTATTGATCATATAACAGAATAAAAAGTCCCAAAAACAGATTACCAATGATTTAGCTCATGTCTTACAAGAATAAATCATTCCTATCATAGGAAATGAAGTTTTTAACAAAGTTAAAGACAATGTAAATGCAGCTACGTACAATGGTATCCAAATGGATTCTATTTCTGATATTTCCCATAAAAAAATAAACTTCAGTCTTTATTACGTTTGTAAATTTTGAAGAAAAAAGATTAAGTGTAAATTAGTCATTTATAAGGTTTGTTGAAATAACTGGTGTGGTTGGAGAAGGATTAGCAAAAACTCTATTTGAAATAGTATGTGAGCTTTATTTAGGTATTATGTATTGAAGTAGTCAATCATACGACAATGGTAGCAACAAGAAAGGGAAATATATGTGTTAAATTTAGAATAATTGCTCTAAACCCTAATGCAGTCTACATGGGTATCTTGCCAATTATACTCTTTTAATTTATTAATTTGTGATGTCACTTCCAGCAATATATATTGCATTTTTTTGGTTATTGCGACGTTTGTATTGCTTATTTTTGGCATCTACAAATGGACAGGAAAATATGTATAAACATTTAAACATTACTATCAAGCCAATAGGAGACACTCTTTAGGAAGTCAAAATATATAGGGTTAAAAAAGTCTACATACAGTTTGAACGCACTAATAATGCCCCAGAAGTATTTATTGATGCAAATAACAATTTTACAGCAGAGTCCGAAGCTAAGAATCTATTCGATTCAATAAATATTCGCAAAGGGGACTTATTTTATGTTTGATAGAATGTGTGTATTTAATCCAAGGAAAAATTTTGCTTTACTTTTTCTTGTTTATTTTCACACACGCACAAAAACATATAAACACACATGGACGAAGATTACAGATATACAAGGAAACACATAATATATATATTTAAATATAAAAAGTGCCACTAACAACGAGCGAACAAAAAATACTGCCAGCCTCCGTTTCACATCAACACCGGACCTGGTTGTTTACAAAAAAAAAAAAGACTTAAGACCGCTTTTTTTACATTTTAAACATACTTATGGGTTGGAGCATATTGCGCCATCTATGTTCAGCATTAATTTATACTTATGAATAAGTATACAAAGAATAAAAGAATATAAATAAAATAATTAACTAAAATAAAAATTAAAAATAATTAAATCATATAAACAGTTTACAATATCGTTCAAAATTAGTTATCAATAAACTATTTAAAATAAAAATATTTATTTTCGACTGAGCTTTTAAATGAGCCTATAAAATTAAAACTGAAATCCAAAATTTAACATATTTAGATGTAGCAAATTCGATTGCTCGTAATTTAAATCTTTAAGAAAATTTTCTTGAAAAAAAAAATTCGAAAAGAGAAAAAAAAATTATATTTCGAAACAGAAAAGATGAAATTGCAGAAAACCTGGTTGAGAAATTTAGATGTTATTTTTTAACTTTGAAACGAATTCTATAATTGTACCGACAGAAAATAGATATAAAAGTATTTCAAATTATTCACTGACACAAAAATTTTAGAAAAACGAGAATTAGAAAGATGCTCCAAAACATTTTAATGTTTTATAATAGCGATGTATATGAAAATCTAATTCTAATAATTGTTTAGCCATGGGAATTGATTGGGTTTAAAAAGTATGTAAATAACGCTCAACACACATTACCATATGCATTAATTAATAATTATAATGATTAATTTCTAAATATCTTAACAGTGTTCAAACTTTTCTTTACATTGCGAGTTACCACAATAAAAGGTTGAACCCCCCTTTCGCAAAATAAAATTTATAAAAGATTGCTTTTGGTCACGCATGTGTGCATAACGCTTAAATATGTTTGATATGCTAAGCATCAAAGAGGAAATTGAAGGAAAAAAAACCCTTGTAATTCTCTTAACGTAATTAATAGCAAAAACAAAATCATGCATTAAATAAATAGCATTTTTGCAATAGTATTTTTTTCTGTATAGTAATAATATTATTTTTGTACTTTTCAAAAAAAATGGCTTCTTGCACTCGGGCCCCTTCATAGAGAAGGCCGGCTCTGAGAAGACCCATTTACAACCAAAAATTCGTCGCTGACGAAACAGTTGGCGAGAATCCAACGTTTCCACCTGCGCCAAAATGTTTGTGTGCGGTTGGTTGAAGAATGGTGATTTTAGAATTCATCAGAAGAACCAAATCCTAAAAAAAAAAAAAAAAAAAAAAAAAAAAAAAGGTCGTGCGTTCAATATTGGCAACTAGCTGGTTCGGTGGAATTATAGTTGTGTTTCATTTTAATTAAATATCATAGTATAAATTGGCTCCCATAATTCCCTCAATAAAACAATTCCTTGTATTAAATTGTAAGACAGTAAGTAACTCTAAGTTATTTTAATAGTCTTGTATCTGCTCTCTTTATTGTATACATGAACTTTTCTACTGAGCCAAGTCCCTTTACATCAAAAAGCCTTTTAAAAGGTGTCTGATAGTTATATTTCTAACTACGCTTCATCTCATTTTTCCGTATTTTCTTTTTCTTTTTTTTTTTTTCATTTTTTTTTTTCATTTCTCATGTAAACTGGTCAGAAAATAAATGGACTCTTTCTTCAAATTGACTTTTATTGCAAAAATTAAAAAAAAATTATAAAAACCAATTTTGTTTAAAGAAATTGCTAAAATACCATAAAATAAGTGCATGCTAAATGAATAATCTTCATTAAATAGAAATCGTTAATTAAATTTTAAAAGAGAAAATTATTTAACCAATCCTTTTTAAAAATTGTTGAAATCCAAAAAAGAAAAAAAAAATCTACATGTCTAATTAATTACTATCATTAAATCAAATCTTTTTAAACTTTAATGTGGTGCAAAAATTCTTTTGATGCAATAATTTTTCTAGACGTTATAGCAAAAAAAAATAAAAATAAAAAAATAAATAATCAAAATGTACTTAATTTTTAATTAAACCAGCGGATGACCGAGCTCCGCTCGGAGAAAACAGGTATCGAAGCTAACTCGAAGATTTAAATTTTCAATTGTGATTTATCAAAACAATACATGCCATAAGAAAATTTGTGAAACCATTGGTGAAAAGATAACCGGTTAAAGTGCACCATTGTAAACTATTCTAAACAAAGTTAGAGTTAGGAAGGGGAACTATTCTATACAAAGGTAAAGTAAAGGTAAAGATTGAAGTGTGTTGAAGTTCAATATTTTTGACAAATTTATTTAGAAAAACCAAACATATATACATACATAAGAAACATATTATAAACTTATAACAGCATAAACATAAAACTTTATTAGTTCGCCATATTGGCTATAGATGGCAGTACGTTACCGCTTGAAAATTTAAGTAGCCATTATGGCGAACTAATAAAGTTTGAAAATATCCTATCTGTAACTCCGAACTGCTCGACCGTAGCGCTTCAAAACCGGCGCCAATCGATTCCTCGTGGCCAAAAACCCCAGACCCCCAAGTTTACCGGAGTTTATTAATTTTGGGGCGATTTTCGACTTGGCAACCATTCCTCGTATTATAGTATAGATAGATAGATAAAAAGTTCAGCCAAAGTCGCTCCGAGTTGCTTTATCTCACTTTCAAAATATATTTATGCCAAGTTTGGTAACTCTAGGCAAAATGTATGGACTGTAAACCTTCAACAAATCCATTTTTTTTTAAAATAATAATTCCTGTAATACAAAAGACAAATTGAAATAACAGGTCACATCTGTTTGTTTTTCTCATGAAGTCTATAAAATTGTCTGTGTCTAAATGGGAAGAGTAGGATTCTTCCAAGCAGCACGGTCAATTAATGCTCATATTATAACATAAAGTTAATCTTCCAATTTCTTTTATGTAGGCTGCGTATCGTGATATTATTTGTTTTGGAAGTAAGAATAACTCTTTCAGAGATTGAAATAATTCTTTCACTTTTTATTGCATTATTTATTCAATATAATAATTCAAATTCTCTTAATAGAAATTAATTTTATTTTGTATTTTTTACTTTAATTTTCCTGTATTTTAACATTATTATTGTATTATTTTCTGTTTACGTTTGAAACATTCTTTTTCGTTATTATATTTATTTTAAAAGGAAGTGCAATATAAATTATATATTAAAACTTTTTTTTTAGAATCATTAACATATTTATTTAATTTTTCATGAATTATTTTCATTTAATCATTTAATAAATATGAAAACCAGCATAATTAAAGTTGTCTAAAAGAACAGTGGAAAACATATACTTCAAAAATTACTCTGGATCTGTTCAAACGCGTACTTTTCATTTCATCACAATACATGGTTTTAATAATTCAAGATTATTATCTGAAATTTGAAAATATTTTAATATTTCATGTCTCTCTTCCTCGTTATGTCAGCAAAAATGAAAGAAAACGCACTTCTACTCAAAAATTTTCTACTCAAGTGTAAAGAAAGCATAAAACATAATTTTAGACGCATCTGTGTTAAATGATACTACTGCCTCACCTGATGATTTGTTTTATTTTTAACATGATTCTGCAACACCTATCACCCCTCTACCCAGCCAACCCACCGCTGGTGAGTTTTTTCAAATAAGTCAGTTTCTCTGACGCACCCTTACAATATGCAATGAACCATTTGCACAGTATTCCAAAAGATGCTTTTCAGCTCAGTTTATGGCTGAACAAATGGAAAATGTTCTGCAGCAAAATGAAGGCACTTTAAATAAATTTATGTGAGATTGTTATTTCTAAATATATTGTATTTGTTTACTCCAAATTAAATAAAATCTTCCTCTGCTCCCAAGTAAACTTCATTTACAACTAGCCGCCTTCGGTGACTAGCTGGTTCGCCATGAGTAATGCGTTCTAAAATTTTAAATTAAATCATATATTCATTAGCCAAAATTTAAGAAATAGTTAAAGTTAAAAGATTCAGTTAGTAGTTAAAGAGTCAGTAACTTTATGCGAAAAAACTTTTTGATGCTCTAATAATTTATCGATTATGCTTCCAGAATATTAAAAATGTTTTTTTCGGTGATATTGCCAAACTGTTAAATATGTTTTTAAAAAAAAGCGAAAAAGTCAAAAAATTATTGAATTAATGATACAGATATTGCAAACGATTTAGAAATATGCCATTAAGTCAGGATTTCAATGCATATCCTGTCTAAATTCAATCAGGTTTACTGTAAATAAAGATAATTTATGGAATTAATAATATAAATATTGCAAACAATTTTAGAATCCTTTGCCTTGCATTTATTTTTTTAGAAGATATCACACATTATATTTATGTTATTTTTCCGGTTACGTGCTGAAAGTTGTATTTCTTTAGATTTGATTTGCGATGATAGTTGCTTTTTTATTTGAGTTCCGGCATTCTTTTATTTTATCCAGTCACGTGCTAAAAAAACATGGTTAAATATTGCTTTAAAAATTCGTTAAAAATAAAAGCTTAAGTTATACATTAAAACACTGATACCATTAGAAATCTTTTTTATCTTTAAATTGATGTTAAAATCATGTTTGTCCGATAATTATTTCGGAAGTTATAGTGGAAAAACGTCGAAATTTCGCTTAAATTTTAATTAATTCAAATACTAATTAAAAATTCAAAAAAAGGGCTCCGAGGTGCACATTCCCGACCTCCAAGGTATACATGTACCAAATTTGGTAACTGTAGGTCCAATGGTCTGGCCTATAGAGCGCCAACACACACACACACACACATTGAGCTTTATTATAAGTATAGATACAGATATAGATAACATCCTAAGTATATCCAATTAAATACGAATTATCTATACATAGTATAAAATGAAGTCTCCTGAAAGCGCATGTTTATTTGAAACACAAAACTCGAGAAATATTTAACGCATATTGGAGATATTTGTACCATTTTGCGGAACATTTATAGGGGAAAGTTTTAGTACATTAAAGTCACATCAATATAAAAAAGGGAGTTTTATAATTACAATGTTAATTTTTCCGTGCACGCGTGAAAACCTCAAACTACGCATATGCAAATAGAAAGAGCTGTGGTATGCATATGCGAATACATTTCTTTGTTTACGTCTTATTTTAAACAGAGATTCAAATCTCATTACGCCCAAAAGAAGGAAATTCAGCCTTGACTGGAACGCATTAAACGCCAAAAAGATTCGAACTATAAAAAATTGTTTTGTAAATATTTTGGTAATTTCTAAATATATTTTATGTTTGTTTAATGTTGCGTAACATGCCCATGTCATATCGGATGGAGGCTAGACTTAAGTTTAAAGCTAATTTTCCTTCTTAGATGCTACACCTCGGGCAACGCCTTGGAGGTATTGTTAGTAGAAAAGTACTAATTGGAATTTCCCATTCATTTATATTTTAAGCTGGGCAGATCTAGGGTATATTACAGGAGAAAAAAAATGCAATGTTTGCAATGGTCTCTTCTCAACTTAGAGGTAAATGCAAGCAATACGACTCATTTTATTCTACAATAGAACTTCTCTTAACAAGGAAATACGTTACCGAATCTTAATAGAAATGAAAAACTCTCATTAAGCAAAGCATTTTTTAATCATAGAAATCCATGAAAAATAGGACAATGAGTTTGTTACATTCTGAAAAAAAAATATTCTAACAAATTCATTATAATCTAATTTATTATTTCGAATGTATTTTTTGCTTGTTTATTTGTTTACAAGAAAGTTAAGACATTTATGTTTAATTACGTTTCAGAACTTGACGTATACTAGACACACTATTACACTATCATCGTTAAATGAATTTATAACTGACTCAGCGATTGTCTTATAAGGTCGATGCTTCTTTTATGAGTCATTGTTTTAACTATATCTTCTCTAATAATAAAGCTCAATGTGTGTGTATGTGTGTGTGTGTGTTGGTGCTCTACAGGCCAGACCGTTGCATCTACAGCTACTAAATTTGGTATATGTATACCTTGAAGGTCTAGAATGTGCACCTCTGAGCCCTTTTTTGAATTTTTAATTAGAATTTGAATTAATTAAAATTTAAGGGAAATTTCGACGTTTTTTCACTATAACTTCCGAAAATATTATCGACAAACATGATTTTTAGATCTATTTAAAGATTTTAAAAAATAAGCTTTCTAATGGTATCAGTGTTTTAATGTATAATTTAAGTTTCTATTTTTAACGAATTTTTAAAGAAATATTTTAACCATGTTTTTTAGCACGTGACTGGATAAAAGAAGAGAAAACAATAACGGAAGTTCAAATTAAAAAAACAGCAACTATCATTGCAAATTAAATCTAAGGAAATTCAACTTTCAGCACGTGACTGGATAAAATAAAAAATTATAAAATGTGATATTTTCTTTAAAAAATAAATGTAAAGAAAAGTCTTCTATAATCGTTTGCAATATCTAAATAATTAATTCAACAAATCTTTATTTACGATAAACCTGATTGAGTTTAGACAGGATATGCATTGAAATCCCGGCTTAATAGTGCAATGAACAAATAAGCGTAAGGCTTCTATAATAATACGAGTAACGTGACTTTCGATGTTTAAGTATATCTTTTTAAAGAAATTATAAAGACAGCAGGACACATAAGTATTTAATTGAAAATTTTAGAATTCATTACTCTTGGCGAACCAGCTGATCGCCAAAGGCGGCTAGAGTGCAATATTTACGAAGTCTGATGTGTCTCTATTTTGTATAGTGTTCGAAACGCAGCAATAAAAAGAGTTTCATTTTTCAGTCGAAACACAATTTGTTGTTATTCAAATTATGGATCTTTCTTTAAAATTCTAGATAATCGCGCATTAATTGATTAGAAAAGTGAGAAATTTATTAAATTACATTATCACTTGCTTTGAGATAATTAATCTAGTTTATTGGTATACTAATTTTCGATTTCTTTCAATTTCCTGCCAATATCTACTCATATATATCTACGCATCTATATAATTTTTTCCTCGAATCTTGCAGATTTGCTTATTGCCAGAAATCGGTTTTGTTGAAATGTGCTGATGGACATAATTCATTAAAATCGAATGGTCAAATTTTTCGATTGTTTTTTTATGTATTTCCCATTTAAGATTTTGAAAGAAATCTTTCTTAAAAAGGTAACTAACTATCCCCCTCTTTAAATAAAGTAAATGTTTCCTTAAAACATGAATCTGTTTATTTTCATATGATGGATCAATAATGCTTTCATTAGATGAAATTCAATTTAAAAGATATTTTTAATTATTGTGCCCATTACGTCAACTTTAATGATTGTTTATAAATCATATAATCAGTTATTGAATATAATGAACTTACTTTTTTTTTTTTTTGAATAGCGAATGTTTCCGTTATCAAAAGAAAAGCTTATAGTAAATTTAATGCCATAATACAGACAATGAAAAAAAAAACAGATTATTTCCTTTATTCTTCAAAGATAAATTTATGAAAAGACTCTTTTGTTGAGCAGCTTAACACAAATAGCAGCATCCAGATTGATTTTTTTTTCTTTTTTCTTTTTTAAAAAAGAGCACATCATTAGAGGATCTTTTTTAGATCAGTTTCTATCATTTATGGACTATAAATCCTATTTAGCAGTAATCTTCCATCATTTATTACTATTTTTTTTAAATACCTGACTATTTCGGTGTGATTCTTCATGGAGCCTCTACCATAAGTCAAGCGTGCTTCCATGCTACTTATCCAACCTGTTGCACCTGCAGTTCAGTGACCTCACCGTAATATTAGTTTAATACTAATTTACGGTACGTTCACAAGCTAGTGGAGCGGAATTTTGATTTAATTAAAAAAGGGAAAGGCAATTGGGCCTTTGATTCAACCTAATCAAAAAAATTTCCACTATCCCCGCTGTGTTTAACAAAGGGATTAAGTCATCTCGCTTGACCGCTTCTCCTTTTCTTTTCTTTCTTTTTCGTAAGTCAAGTTCGATGCGTATGTTGCCGATCTGTTGTCTCACGAAGGCCTTGTAGAATCTGGACAATATCTCTTTTTTATTTTGTTGTAGTAGATGATAAGCTATGGCAATCTTAAGGAACTTAAATGTTTCTGTTCAGCTAATAAGTTAAGATGGAGAAAAGTCACGTAACAAAACTATCGGTGCATCATCCAGATCTAGCTGAAAGTTTCTGTATTAATTAGTAATAATTTCGATGCACTTAACTTTATAAAAAGTCGTTATTTCAATTAAATGATTATACTCCAATCTGTGTAGATTTAGACATTTAGGTATATATATATATATATATATATATTCTTTTGTGTACCTTGGAAACAGTTCAAGCGATTTGGATCAAATTGCATTTAATTAATCTTTTATCAAATTTTATTTTTTAAGTTTATCAATGTAGGTGTCTTTCCTGAAATAACGCGATTTCACACATACACAAACAAAAATATTTTTTATGACTGACTATAAGAGCCTTTTTCTATCTGCTCTCATGCTAACAATGTCATATAGCGCATTCTCGTAAGTTTTTGTAGTATTTGCATTGTTCTCATAGGTTGCTACCTACTGGTACCTCAAAAGTTTAAAATGGTGCTGATGGATGTGATATGAAGTAAGATTGAAAAATATTCTTACGTAATCAGTATGTGATACGTATCAAAATATTTTCATCAAAAAAAAAAAAACTGCCTAGCAAAGTTTGTTTTTAAGATGTTTTATAAAACGTGTCACGGAAGCAAAAGTTTAGTGTTTTTAAATATTGTAATAAAAATGAACATAATGAAATTAATATCGAAACCTTGCCAGTTATATATTTTTTAAAGTTTCACTATTGCCGTAATATTTTATAATTGATAAAATTAGCATTTTTTTTTTTTTACAAATATACTTTTTTGACAAATAGCAATTTTTTAAATCCGCCTATCAATTCTCAGACTATTCACATTAGTCAACTATATAGTCGGAAATCCGCTACTGACCCTAATACAGTAGTTTTCACATTTAAAATGAAGTATATTCAAGAAAAAACGTAACGCTAAACGTATAAGCTTAATGAATCCTTACATCAGCAGATACATGATTATCTTTTTAAAAGGGCCTCATAATGTGCACTTTCAAGGGTCATAAAGTACCTAAATCCACTTTTGACTGCATATAAGTATATGCTGGATGGAATGCACCTCACATGTCTTGCCTACAAAGAAACTGCTACGTCCCATATTTAGGGGAACACATGTTCTCGTCTAATCACACTAGTATGCATAGTTATTTAAATCATTTGCCCTATCATCGACTGATGTATAGCTGAAAAAATAGTTGAAATACTCATCACAATTACAGAGGAATTATCGACGTATCTCAGAGTAAAGCTTGTCTATTCTTCCATGGAAAACTGAAGTTTGAGTCCTAAAGGCTAATATTGCTGGAGGCCCATTCCCTCACATAAGATATGCGTCTCATCATTGAGATCTATATCTATCTATACCATAGATCGTCATATATCTACCATACTTACTTATTCACAGACTTTTCATCCACTGTTCCCTATGATAACTGAATATGAATCATTCATATGTGTGAATCTATCATCTAATATATTCACAACAACGAGACATTCGATATATAAATCAGATAATATTTATATGATTTATTTACATAAATATGCTGTGAATAAGGGATTTAATTATCTGATAGCTGTAATTCTGAAACAAAGAAGACATTTTGAACATTTTCAAACTGTTAATCCTCCTAACATCTTCTATCCAATCAATCTTTTTACCGTCTTCAGCACAATAAGGTAAAATCTATCGGAAACTATGTTGTCAGTGTATTTTATTTCCATAACAAATCATCTGATGTTGCATGTATTCCTTCAATGCAAACTATCTCTTTGTACTTTCGTTTGTTTATTAATTATTGATTTTGACAATTTTCCGATTTCTATATTGAGTTGTCTAGTAAAGCTTTTTAGAATTAAAAGCTTTCTTTTGAAATATATCTCAATAAAATGCCGAAGATACTTTGCAAATGCTAACACCATATAACGAAATCTATACATGTCTGTTATTTAAAACTAGCCGCCTTTGGCAACAAACTGGTTCGCCAGGTGTAAAGCGTTCTAAAATTTTCAATTAAATATGTGCCTTGCTCTTTTTATAATTTCTCAGCCAAATGTATTTAAACTTCGATAGTCACGTATTTCGTATTATAATAGAAGCCCTACGATTATTTGTTCATTGCACTATATCTCTCTCTAATTTGCAATAAGCTCCCATGGAATTATGTGGAAAAAATCCCATTTTATATTTGTTCCATAACATTACGCTTCCTTTTAAACATGTACTTAACATCACACTTCCCTCGGTTCAATTTCAATAAGAGTTATTTTAATTATTCAGTTTGAGTTTTTGTCAAAATGACGGCAATCACTGGTACACTCTTAACAGACTCTTGCAGGTTAAATTCTACTTTCATTTTTCGAGAAATTAATTGTTGGAAAATATGGTTATAATATATTTTTTTAATTAATTAAAAACAGAAACTGGATTTATAGATTAAAACATCGCTATGAATGAAAAAAAAGTCATTTTTAAGAGGATTTTAAAAATGCTATGTTTTATGCTGTAATATTTTCAAGAGTTATCGCAGAAAAATTCCAAATGTTAGCGTAATATTAATTAATTAAAGGTTTAAAACAATTTCATCTAATTATACTTTTTCATCCTCAAAAGTAAATATGTAAATACAGGGTGCTGTATCTCTAGATCATATAGTCTGGTGTATAGAGCACTAGCACATACACGTACATTCATACATACTCGCAAATACATATTCAGCCTTGGAGTAATTCCGAACACTGATTAACTTGAAATTGGTAAATATTTTTAATGTAGGGGACGAGAGAGAGAAGAGCCCTTTTTAATAATAATATTCTTTTTTTATATAAATCAGTCTATTTTAAAGATTGGTTTAGAAGATTGATTGATGTCACTACTTTTGTTTAAGATATTAGTAAAAATATTTTGTTAAATGTGACTCACAGAGCAAAGTATGAAAAAATCTTACAGTTATTCATCAAAGTATTTTTTGACTCAAGTTACATAAAATGTTATTATTATTATTGTAATTATTTAGACCGAGTTAACAGTATTAAACAATATGTACGCCAATTACTAATGATTTACAAATTAGCCATTTGACCCGAATTAAAATGCGTATCTTGTGTAAATTGAAATATGTTTACCGTAAACAAAAAGCTGATTTATTAAATTTATGATGTAGATATTGCAAACGATCATAGAAACTTTTGTTTTGCTTTTGTTTTTTTTAAAAACATTACATTCAATATTTATTTAATTTCATCCAATCACGTGTTGAAAATTACGTTTTTTAATTTAATTTTCAGTTATAGTTAACTTATTTTTTAATTTGAATCTCGGTCAATATGATGGCAACAGTTTAATAAAAGCTATTTTTCCCCTTTGTTAGTTTATCATTTTTCATTTGTTGTTAAATTTTATTGATTTGTCCGAAATATATTGTTGGAAAATATGGTTAAAAAATTCGTTATAAATAGAAATTTAAATTATATGTTAAAATATTGGTACCATAAAAAAGCTAATTTTTTTAATCTTTAACCTCATGTAAAAATCATCTTTGTGCAATGATATTTTCGGAAATTATTTCGGAAAAACGTTGAAATTTATTAATTTTTAATTAATTCAAATTCCAATAAAAAATTTGAAAAAAAGAGCTCCGAAGGGCACATTCCCGACCTCTAAGGTATACATGTACCAAATTCGGTAGTTCAAGGTGGAACGGTCTGGCCTGTAGAGTGTCAACACACATACACACATTGAGCTTTATTATAAGTATAGGTTAAACAATTTATAATTATAGATTCATTCAAAAATTACAATGTATAAGCCATGTTAATATTGAAAAAATTATATATTTTAAAAAGATGTTGTGTTTCTGATATTGTTCAATTGTAATAACATAAAACTGTTTTCCTGAATATCTGAATTTCCTTCAAGAATTAGTTTCTTATTTCTTGAAGACATTTTAAAGAATGTAACAACTGTATTATGAAAAATTCAGTTATTTGTACCCTCAGTTAATATATAAAAAATAGGTTATATTAAGTACTGTTAGCTTGCACATTATTATTTTTTTTATTTATTACTAACTTGATAGATTTCTTTTCCAAGAAAAAAAAACTATTTAGAAATTCAAGGATTCTTAATTGAGCATGTGCCATATCACCAAAACATTCGAATTTATAACTGCTGCTTTTATAAATCTGCAATAAATTAGAGCAAATATCAAAGGAAGTTAGTTACATTTTGTCTTTTAATTACAAATAGTATTTCACGGATTCTTATTTATCTAGGTTTTTTCCTTTTACTTTAGAATTTTTTTATTTCAATTTTCAGTTTGTGTATTATAACAATCATAACACTTGATTTATTTGTCAATCCAGTTTCTGTCAGATTTTCGAAGAAACTATCAAAAGAATTAAAAGTTTTTTAAAAATTCTATTAAAAGAAATGTTTCTACGAAGGATAATAAAAAGAAATAGAAAAAATAACTAAAAGAAGCCATATGTCATTATTCTGTTCTTGAAAAATAATCAGTGGATGCTAAACAAGAAAGTTTAAGTAATGTTTATAAAAACCAATAACAGTCTAGTATCCTGAATAATAGAATTTAGAATCCATTAAAAAGATGACTTACCAAAAGAAAGAAAATATTTTTAAAGTAAATAAACATTAACGTTATGAAATCAGATACAAAGCAGTTCTATATTTGATTACGTTAAAAAAATTGCATTCGTTACTTAATTTGTTTGTGATATAGCCAAGTATCGCTTTTCATTTTGATGATCTTCATTGTTCCTATGAAGAACTAAGTCTTGTATCCAAATTCTTGGAATCATTTATTTCGAAAAGAACATTACGAATTCCAGGGAGTGATTTTTTTTTTCCTCGGAAAAATAGTTCTGCAATCAAGTATTCAGTTTTCTATGTAACTTTTTCGTTGAAAGTTTCAGCTGGCACATATCGATTTTTTTCTACTCCACCCTCTTTGGCCGAGAGTGAAATGATTTTCCTCCCGTCGAAATGATGATTGATTTATTACCCTATTTAACCCTACGTGAAGAGCATCCAAATGGTTCTAAATGGTCCCTTCTTCCAGGAAGGGGATACAAATTTCCCCACCCTCAAAATAAAATGGCGATATTTTCGAACGTTTCATAGGTAAACTTCCATAGGTATGCTAACTATGCCATATCTAAATTGGTTTCGAAGTATTAAAATTTTCTATAAACCCTCAAAATAAAATGGAGATATTTTCGAACATTTCATAGGTAAACTTCCATATGTATGCCAACTATGCCACATCTAAATTGGTTTCGAAGTATTAAAATTTTCTATAAGCCCTCAAAATAAAATGGCGATATTTTCGAACGTTTCGTAGGTAAACTTTCAAAGGTATGCTAACTATGCCACATCTAAATTGGTTTCGAAGTATTAAAATTTTCTATAAACCCTCAAAATAAAATGGCGATATTTTCGAACGTTTCATAGGTAAACTTCCATATGTATGCCAACAATGCCACATCTAAATTGGTTTCGAAGTATTGAAATTTTCTATAAGCCCTCAAAATAAAATGGCGATATTTTCGAACGTTTCATAGGTAAACTTTCAAAGGTATGCTAACTATGCCACATCTAAATTGGTTTCGAAGTATTAAAATTTTCTATAAACCCTCAAAATAAAATGGCGATATTTTTGAACGTTTCATAGGTAAACTTCCATATGTATGCCAACTATGCCACAT